>JALNQF010000974.1:0-10010 GCA_028456385.1 Ophiosphaerella korrae | reverse complement strand
TAACCTTCGCCTAATCTTTAGCTTTCTCTACCTCTATAAACTTAGTTATACTTTATTTAATAATATCTTTTCTTATCTTATTACTAAACGCAATAACGTTATAGATCTAGTCTCTAATAGGCTATCTATAAAAGATTACTCGTTCCTTAATACTATCTAGAAACTCTATTATATTAGTACTAGTAAACTTAAACTTCTTATCTATAAATAGGTTTTGTTTACTAATATATACTCTACTACTCTATTCTACTATTATTTTAATAGCTACTATAGGCTAGCTAAATATCTCTAAAGATATCTTAATTATTAGTTAGGGTATATTTAGGATAGTAGAGCTATTGTCTATTATTAGTGTACTAATTCTTTTAGGTATATCCTATAGTCCTTTAAGTATTAGGTTTAGGAGTCCTAAGTTATATAAGGAAGTTCTTAGCTAGTAGAGAGATAGCCTTAGTATAGTCTCTTTATTAGATAATAGGTTAGATCTTCTAGCTTAAGATTACCTTATAATATTCTTTTCTTTACTTCTCTCTTTATACGTTATTTGTCTATAATTATAGTATACTACTTACTACTACTAGGCTATTTCTTTTTACTACACTACTTATTATTCTATTCTATCTTTACTATTTTCTTACTAGTTGTTTTTCTATTTTAATGTTCCTATTGTCTATACTTCTACTAGCTATTTATTAGGTGCCTAAGGGCTTATTAGAAGCTTCTCTAATATTTCTTATTAGCTTCTTTATTTTTAGCTAGTTACGCTACCTACCTTTCGTGCCGCCTACAGCCCTTTAGGTCTTAGGCTCTACATATTTATAGCGTATTCCTATTTTTATACTTGTACTTATACTATACCTATTCCTATATAAAATAAGTTAGCTTATCCTTAGTTTTATATATGTGCCTATTCCTATACCTATTCCTATGCCTATCTATTCCTATATCTATTCCTATACCTATCTATTCCTATATCTATTCTCGTACCTTACGCAATAGTGCGTAAGCTAGTGCTCTTAAGGCTAAGGTTGTAGGTTCGAGTTTTACGTTAGTCGCTATTTGTTATAGAGTTGTGTACCTAATATAGATTTAGGGCCTAAGAGCTTATTAGTCTTAGGGATCTTAAAATTTATTAGCTAAACTAACTCTAAATATTGTTTGCCCTCCTATAGGTTATATCCTATAACCTAAGGGCCTATTAGCTACTCTCTCTTACCTTTCCTCTTTAATAGTTTGCCTCCTTATAAGCCTTTAGTACTTGTGTTTCCTTAGTAACTACCTACCCCCTTTTTACTATTCCTTTCTTTATAATACTCTACTATAATATTAGCTTATAAACCTAAGCTAACGTTATTATATACTACTATATAGGATTAGCTTACTTATACTTTACTATCCTAAATAGTATTTCTTACTTATATTAAAAAGAATTTATATATTTCTTTATACTTTTCTACTAATTTAGTAATATAGATATAGAAAGATTAATAGAAGTATATTATAAAATCCTAGAAATAGCTAAATTTAGGCTAGATTAACTAATTTATAAAACTACCTATTTAGTATAAGCTAAATTCCTTTATAAATCTAATAATATTAACTTTAAACTATAATAGAACTTATAGCTATATAATAACTACTTTTAAAAAAAGCTACAACCCTAGCTTTAAGAGGCTACTAGTACTACTCCTAGTATCTCTAATAGCTCTACTAATTTATATAAGATAATCTTATTACTAGGAAATAAAGTAAATAATAATAACCTAGATATAAGTATTAGGTAAACTAAGCTTAATACTTTAGTACTTATAAGAGCTAAACTAAGAAAATAGATATAAAACTTTAAAGAAAAACTAAGTATAACCTTATAAGAACTAAAATACTATTAACTATAGCTAGAAGGTATATTTAGAGGAATACACCTAACTAGTAAAAAGGCTACTTTAATTAAAACTAAGAACACTAAAATAATTATATACTAAGGCTATAGAAAAATATATATTAAGAAGCTAGACTATACTACTTATAAATATATAAAAGCTACTAGATCTAAAATACTTACTAATACTATAAACTACTATATAGCTACTTATATAGTAATAGACTCTAAAATAGATATAGAAATAGAGGACTAATTCTTTAAATATAACTCTTAACTAGATATAGAGCTATAACTAGAGCTTAACTTAGACTAAGATTTAGAAAACAACGTTCTCTAAGCTTAAAGCCTTAACTTAGAGATTATATAAACTAGAAGAGCGTAATTAACTACTAAAGTATAACTCCTAGTATAGCTATATCTTATATACTTACTTATAGAATATAGATAGTCTAGTATAAGAAACTACTAACTAATCTAATAGAAGCTAAGCTAAACTAATTCTTATTTACTAGCTTTCTAAGTAAAGACCCTATAGTACTCTATATAGCTAGAACCTTAGCTAATAATAGAGCTAATATAAACTTTATTTACTAAAAATTTAACTAATAGACTAAAAAATTATAAACTATCTAGCTACTTTAACTTATTATTTATAAAGGATATAATAGTTCTTTATTTAAGACTATTATATATTAAGTTAATTTCTACTTATAAGTAAGTACGTATATAGAATAGACTTCTACTTATATTATAAAAAATATAAGTAAATTTAACTTTATTTTAAGATTTCTTTAGTATAAAGCCTATACTATTAAACTAAACTACTATAATAGAACGTTTTTATTCTCTAATATTTACTACTAATAGTACTACTAGATAACTAACAAAATCCCTTTAGTAGTATACTATAGTATACTTAGGTATTACTTTACTATAGCTTTAAAGAAGCTAGAACTTAAACTATTATCTACTCTTATAGAGCCTTTAAGTAAGTACTTAAATATATATAAATAGAACTTATTAATAGTTATTTAAACAATTAGTTAATATATAATTAAAGCTTTTACTAGAAGAAATAAATATATACTTATAGTACTTACTTTAGATAGAATACTACTACTAGTATACGACTATAAAGTAGCTAAAGAAGTAGATTATATATAATTTTATAATCTACTATATATAGTAAAGCTTAAAGGTATCTTGTTTATAGAACTACTCTAACTATATTAAGACTTAATACTCTATTTTAATAAAAAAGTTACTAAAGAACTCTTCTTCTATAAGCTATATAACTTAGAAATTACTTTTAAGCTTAGCGTAAAAATCCTAGATACTAAACTTTACTTCTTTACTAGAAAATAAAATAAAGTAATCTAGAAATATATCTAAGAAATAGAAGTTAAAGGCTTTATTAGTAAATATAGCTCTTTAGCTAAGAATACCCTACTAATTATAGCTAAACTAGATAGTAGCTTATAAGTTTACGTAAACTACTACAAGCTAAATATATCTACTATTAAAGACTAGTACTCTATCTTATTCTTTAGGAAAATACTAGCCTACTTAAATAATGTAAAGATTTCTCTAAATTTAACGTAATATATATATTCTACTACTTACGTATTACTTTAAATTTAGAATAGCTAACTACTTTTATTACTTACTTTAGTATATATACTTATAAGGTAGTACTCTTTAGCTTTACTAACGCGCTAGCTACTTTCTAGCGCGCTATTAACTTAGCCCTACTAGAATATTTTAATAACTTCTATACTATATATATAGATAATATCTTAGTATATTCTAATAATAAATTAGACTATATCTAGTACGTTTATAAAGTCCTTATATAACTAAAAGAGTAAGGCTTTTATATAAACTCTAAAAGATCTAGCCTCTATACTACTTTAGATAAGTTTTTAGGTATAATAGAGTACTAAGTTATTAACTACTTAGGCTCTAAGAAGAGGTGTAGTAGATTAAGAGTTAACAACTAAGGTATATATAGTAATTAGATAATAACTATAAATAATAGTTAATTTATATATACAATATTAAGTATTAGCGTTCTTAGTTAGAAATTAGATTACTAATACTATCCTAATAATGCGCATTACTACTAACTATAAACCTTTAATTTTCTCTAGCTTAATAGCTTTATTTATACTAAGTCTTATAAAGCTATAAAGCTACTTTATTATCTTTATTCTTACTAAGCCTTATAAAGTAATAAAGTTACTTTATAGCTTTATTACTACTAAGCTATCTAAAGATATAAAGTTAGTATATATCTCTATTATAATTAACTTCCTAATTAAGTTTATTACCTTATAAGTAATATATATTTTTATCTTCTATTATAAGACTAATTAGCTCTATCTAGTTTTCTCCTATTTCTACTATAATACTATCTTATCTTTTAGAGAGGTTTTTATTTCTTTACCTTAGAACTAAAGTTATTAACTTATTTTCTTTATTAATTTTTATCCCTTTATTACTTTCTATACCTTCTTATTTCTAATATAATAAGGTATTACTTACTAATTATATTACGTAAAATAGTATTAAAATAATTATTTACTCTTATTTTAATAATCTAAAGTTAACTTATTTAATTTCTTTAAAGGATAGTAAGGTATATAGTAAGTATATTTAGGCTTATATTTAGTATTATTATACTATTTCTATAATTTATCTTACTAAATATATATACTTAATTTTAACTAGGTCTCTTACTTCTAATTTATATAGAGAGAGCTATTAATAGAGCTAGAGTAAAACTATTATTATAGCTAGCTATTACTAAATAAGCCTAGTATAACCTAATCTCTAAGACTACTTATAAGATAGTAAAACGTTAGGTATATATAGACTACCTTTATAAACTAAAAGCTTATAATAATACTAAATTATCTATATAGTCTTATATATTAGAAACTAAAATAGATTTTAAGAATATACTAAAGGCTACTTTAGCTCCTATTATATTAGATATTCCTAATATCTCTCTATTTAGTACTAGTAGTATAAACTTTCTTAATTTACTATAAAGTAGCTTAGAGGGTTTTAACTTTAGACCTCCTCTAGTTACTTAGAGTAGTTAAGGTTATCTTCTAGTTCTTATATATCTTCCTATAGTTACCCCTTATTATTTAGTCCTATCTATTTTACTAAGTAGTAGTTCTTTCTATTATAGATCTTATATTCTAGGATTTTTTTTATCTTTTACTATTCTTATTCTCTATATATATTTACTTTATATACTAGTAGTTTTACGTTTTATAAAACTTTCTTAAGTTATACTATTTAAAAATTTAAGTATATCTTTATTTTACTTAGTAGTTTTAATTTAAATATAACTAGTATAACTTTTTTCCTAATTTTATATAGTTTTATTTTTACGTAATCTAGTTTTAAACTATATTATTTACTCTTAATATTGCTTTATACTAACTATACTTTTTTTTTTTTTTTAATTAGGGTCTCTCTTTATATTTCTTACTATAGTACTTTACTATATAATCTTATAAGATTTCTACGTCTTATTATAGCTAATTATATATTTCTTTTAAACTATTTATAAAGTTTTCTATTCTTAAAGTCTAAAACTCTATATTTCTTAGTATTTAATATATATTAGGGTTAAATCTATAATTTATAAAGAAAAGTAATACTATTATTACTACATTTTTTACTCTATTATATACTAGCTATACTATAAGTAGTAACTCTACCTAATTATTTTAATTGTAGTTAATATAGTATATTAAGTAATATTTTACTATCTAATTTATTTATTCTAATTATTTATCTCTCTATAGATAGTATACTATTAATATTTAGTATTTAGCTCCTAATAATATTAATATTATTCTCTAAAGTTTTAATATAAATCTTATATCTCTATCTATAATAATCTTATCTAGAAGACTATATTAGCTAACTATAGTCTCTAGGACCTAGTAAGTAGTAACTTCTATCTTACTTTTCTCTTTATATAGTCTAAAGTATAAGTACTTTATAAACTTATTTACTATTATTAAGATTCTATTATATTTAACTTTTAATACTAGATCTTTTAATTTAAGTAACTTTATAACAAAGTTTATTATAATAACTTTCTAAAGATACTTTAGTACTTTAACTAGTTATAATATTCTCTATTAGTATTGTAGTACCTCTTTTATTAATTATCTTACCTTTAGTATATAGTAATCTCTTAAAAGCTTATCTAGTATTTTCTTAATTCCTTAGTATCTATATAATAGTAGTTTATAGAATTATTATATATATTCTCTTTAAATTTTACTTAGAATATATATTCTCCTATAGGCTTTAATAAATCTATCTTAGATTTTAAGTTTTTTTTTTTCTTTAAGAGTATTTACTATTTCTATCTAAATCTATTTATTTAGTTTACTATTATTTCTCTTTAGTATTATAGCTATTTTAAGTATATTTAAGATAAAATTTCTTTCTTTATTTATAATTAGAACTTTACTAGTTATATTAACTTCTTCTTATAATTCTAGTTATCTACTTAAAGTATCTATAAATTAATTATCTTTCTCTTTTATATATATAACTTTTAATTTAAATTTTAATTAGAATTCCTATTATTATATATAGCGTTATATTAACTTTATATTTATTATATATCTTTTAATATTCTTATAATCTATATAGACCTTTATTTTATTTTTTACTTTTTATAAGTATACTCTCTATTTTTTAAATACGTTATTATATTCTTTTATCTATTTAAATAGCGAATATTTCGTTATAAGTTTAGTTAATAGCTCTATATATCTAGACTATTTTACTATTAGCTTCTTATAGAAGTTTACTAGTCTATAAAACTATTATACTTCTTATAAATTCTTTAGTATTAGCTATTTCTAAATTAACTTAATCTTACTTAAGTTAATCTATATTCTTCTTAGTTTAATAATAAACCTTAAGAAGTCTATTTCTTTTATATAGAACTAATATTTCCTAATCTTAAAGAATAGTTTGTTTTTTACTAGTCTTTCTAGTACCTTATATAAATTTTATATATATTCTTCCTCTAATTCTAAGAATATAAAGATATTATCTAAGTATATAAATATAAATACGTCTAGGTATACTCTTAGGACTATATTAATTCTATCCTAAAATACTACTAGTATATTTATTAATCTAAAAGGTATAACTATATACTTAAATAGTCTAAATTATATTTAGAACGCTATCTTCTACTTATTACTCTTTTTAATTCTAATCTAATAGTAGGCGTTTTAAATATCTAGCTTTATAAAGATCTTTACGTTTTACAGCTTATCTTATATATTATCTATATATAGTAGAGGATATTAATTCTTATCTATAATTACGTGTATTTTCTTAAAATCTACGTAGGATCTTTTATTACTTATTCTTTTCTTGTCTATAATTATAAGTCTATATACTACTAAAGATTAAGGGTTTTATATTTATCTTTTCTTTATTATATTCTTAATAAACGCTTATTTAATCTTTAATTCTTCCTTAGTCTTTATATAGACTAGACTCTAACCTACGTTTTTTTTCTCTTTTAGATCTATTACTAAGTCCTATAGCTAGTATTCTAGGAAGTAGTTATTAGGTTCTATAAGCTATGTTTCTTATTTCTTATATTTATCTAAGAATTCTCCTTTATATATACTTATATTAGCTTTTAATATATCTTTGTTAGAGTAACTAATTTCTTCTATTCTCTAATTAATTCTTAGGTTAGCTATTTATAGCTATAGTATCCTTAGGATTATATCTTATTTATTATTAATTGCTATTATATCTATAACTAGATTCTTAATTTTAAGCCCTTCTAGTTCTAGTATAGAGGGTGTAGTCTTAAACTTTATTTATTCCTCGAATAGTTTTTCTTTAATTATACTTAGTTATTAAGGAAACGTTTTTATAGTATAATATATTCTATATTTTTCTATAAACTTCTTAGATATAAAGTTTTTTATTACTCTACTATTAATTATAATTTATACTTTCTTTCCTTAGTATATTCCTTCTTTTATTATATATAGGCCTATTATACTATTAAGCTTTTCTTACTTAGGCTATTTTATAAATTGTCTATCTTTTAAGAGCTATTACTTTACTTTCTATTTATAGTCTTTGTATTTTAGATATTTATTTTTTATATATTTATACTATAGTCTTCCTAAGATATATTCTCTAGGTAGTTTCTGTTTAGGTATTATTACTATATACTCCTCGTTAGGTATACTAATTAATTCCTAACCTTTAATATCTTTCCTCTAGATAGATTTCGTGTAATTATATCCTTTCCTTTATACTAGCTAAGCGTAGTTTCTTACTTTAGCTTCTCTATATATATAGTAGTTCGTATTTAAATATAATACCTAGGATATTTTAAAGTATACTAAATATCCTAAGTCTTTCCTTTTATTGTCCTCTTCTTAGTACTTATTTATACTAGGACTTGTTTATACTAAAATATAGTATACTACTAGTATACTTAGTATATAAGCTTTATTAATCTATTATATTTTTCTTACAAGGAACTACTATTCTCTTTATATACGTATTCTTCTTACTATAACTATATATTTCTCTATTTATTATTAAAATAATATAAATTTTATATTTTTAGAGTTACGTATATTCTAGTCTTTATACGCTTCCTCTATACTTATAACTAGTAAGTATTTCTAAATAAACTACTATTAGTTATTTTATTCTACTATATTTATTAATATATAGCTATTATAACTATATATATCTAACTAGGTATATTTTATACCTCTTATATTAACTTGTCTCTTATCTCTTTATAGTCCTTTAGAAGTAACTATAGTAGTTTCTTTATTTTTTACTAGTCTTTTAGCGTAGATTAATAGGGTCTAGTACTTTTCCCTTTCTAAATCTTCTATTAGTAGGTCTATTATACGTGTTATTTCTTTAAGCTATACTTAAGTTCTACTTTCTTTTATTACTACTACTCTATTCTTTTATTAGAACTATCTTACTCTTTACTTACTAGAATAGTTTATATAGTAGTTATCTTTATAATAAAAGGTCTAATAAAGTATTATATATTATAATTCTTTACTTACTACTACTTTTTCTTAAAGTTTAGCCTATACTTTAGGTACTTCTTTCTTATCCTTAGTTATCTTTAACTAGGCTTCTTTTTCTTTCTTAGAATCTTTACTTCTATAGTCTTTTACAAAGTATCTTAGCTTTCTATATTTATAATATACTATATCTTTCTTCTTTAATAAGTAGTCTTTTATATAGCAGCCTTTCTTACTATAGTTAAAGTATATAAAGTCTTTATTCTTCTTCTTACTATCTTTATTAGCGTCTAATATTATAGGGTCTCTACTATTATAATTTCTATAATATCTACTATATTTATTTATTCTCTATTCTTAGAAGTTATTATCTACTTATATTACCTATCTTTTTAAGGCTACTAATATACTTAGTTTTTCTATCTAAATTAATTTATATTAGATATTTTCCTTTAATCTATATTTAAATCTTAATTTAAAGGATAGTTTATTCTATTTAGTGTTCTATAATAGTTATTTAAATTCTAATACGTATTCTAGAACGCTTTTTTATTACTTAAGTGTTATAAGATATAAGCTTAGAAATAAGTAGGAGATAATTATTAATTAAAGAGCTATCTAAGCTAAGCTACTTATATATAGTAGAGTAGCTTAAATAGCTTATATAGCTTACTTACTACTATAGGCTTACTTAAATTATATAGAGTAAAGCTCTAACTTATAATATACTCTCTAGGTAAGCTACGTAGTAGAGCTATTTAATAAGTTTTATAGTAGTTATCTAAACTTAGTTAAAAATACCTTTACTTATAATTCTATTTATTTTAGGCTTATACGTAAGTGCTAAGTACTTATACGCTACGCGTAGTATATTTAGAGTTTTCTTAGCCTTATAAACTCTTTAGTAACTATTATTATAGCTATTATAAGTTACTATTTTTAAAGCTTTTAAAGCTTGCTTTTTATATTAGTAATTATTATACTAACTTGTTCTTATAGAGTAAAGCTAAGAAAGCTACTTACGCTTATATATCTTACTCTTATACTAC
>JALNQF010000973.1:0-10052 GCA_028456385.1 Ophiosphaerella korrae | reverse complement strand
AATTAACTAAAAAGAGTAAATAGTAGATAAAGCTATCTAAGTAAGTACTAGGTATATATACCTAGTAGCTTACTAAGTGCTAACTAAAAGTAGAAAAGTAGTTAAATATTAGTAAGTTTATAATATTAGTAAGTTTACAATATTAGTAAGTTTATAATATTAGTAAGTTTACTATATTAGTAAGTTATAAACTTACTAATATTAGTATAAAAATAAGAGATATAAGAGATAACTCTTTTATACGTTTTTCTCCTTTTAAAGAGTAAATTCCTAGAGCTTAAAAAGGGCTCTAATTAACTAATAATACCTATTAGGTAGTAGTAGTAGTAGCTAGAGTTAAAGAAGTTAACTATTTTTAGAGTTAAAATCGTTATTTATAGAGTATAGAGCTAAAGTTTTTACTAATTTTAGTATAAAATTAAGACGTATATAACTTCTATATATAAAACGTATTAACTATAAACTTTTTTCTACTACTTTTACTCTACGCTAATAAAATTAAACCTAAAAGTATTTATATATAGTATAAAGGAAAGTAAAGTTAATACTACTAAGTAACTTAATAGCGCTAAATCTTTATATAAGTACTTACTATAGATATAGGCTTTGTAATAAGTAAGTTTATTAATATAAGAGACTTAGTAAGTCTAATATTTATAAGTATTAAGAAGTAGGTAGTATAGAGTAGCCCTAGCTAGGAATTTAGTAGCTAGTTATAAATTCTATAATAGTAAACTAGACTTACGTATAACTAGTTATAAGAGAGTATAGTAGTTATAGCTATAGTAGTAAGAGTAAGCTTTAACCTAAAAAGAGTTTTATACTTACTAGTTAAAGTAAACTATTTTTACTATTTTTATACTATAATTTATCTTTAACTAGTAGTAAAGTTTTCTAATTACGCCTTAGAGGGCCTTTTTATACTTACTAATAGCTAAAGTACTTTACTAGGTTATATTTTTATTAAGCTCTATTTTAAGTATATAGTTAGTATTTTAAGCTTCTCTAAGTAGTTCTAGTAAAAGTTAAAAGTAGTAATTATACTTTATAAAAAGGCTTTTTTACGCCTATTAATAGTTTTAAGCTTATTTAAGTAGTTCTAGTAAAAGCTAAAGGTAGTAATTACGCTTTAGAGAAGGCTTTTTTATACCTATTAGTAGGTTAAAATACTTTAATAGGTTATATCTTTATTAGAGCTTTATTTTTTAGGTATATATAGAGTTAGTAGTTTAGCTTTCTCTAAGTAGTTCTAGTAAAAGTTAAAAGTAGCTTTATATTTTATAAATTCTTCTACTAGCTTCTATATAAGTTTATTATAGCTAGTCTAGTAGACTAAGTAGTACTATCTTATATATTTTCTACGCTCTTTAAAGTATATATTTAAAATAGCTTCTACTAAGTATTTTTTATATACGCTACTAGTTTCTTTATTAGTAATAATAATAGAAATTAGCTATAGTAAGTTTTAATCTAGTAAAAGCTTCTAATTCTTAGAGCGTAAGAGTTTTAAAGAGAAGACTAAGAATATACTTTTACTTAGTATCTCTTAGAGTAGTACTAGCTTATATACTTTACTATTATAAATAACTCTTTTAATAGAGTATAAGCTTACTTATTAGTAGTTTAATTTTAGGGTTAGCTAAGTAGTTCTCTAATTAGCTATACTAATATAGGCTTAGTTACTAACTTTATATACTAGTTTACTTTAGTAAAAGGTATTAGCTTAAGCTACTTACTTTTATTATACCTAGAGTATTTTTTCTTTAAAGTAAGCTACTAAGTTACTATAAGTATTAAGTAACTTATTAGCTTATATATATTAGTTATATTAAGCTAGGTTTAGTTAATCTTTATTATTTTTACTAAGGTATATACTACTATAAGAGTAATACCTTAGATCTATAAGAAATAAAGTTATCTTAATAGATATATTAATAGTATTATTTACCTAGAACTTAGCTATATAAAGCTAGGCTACCTAGTTATTTTACGCGTAGTTAACGTATTACCTTAGAAAGATCTCTAGAGCTTAATTTACTTACTTAGTTTAGCTATTAATTTCTAAGTAGTACGTAGTTAAGAGCTTTTATATAATATAGAGGCGTTTATATATATAGTACTAAAATTAGCTAATAAAAGTTATCTCTTTATTAGATATAATATTTATTAAGACTTTATAAAGTTTAAAAATAGATATAAAATATTAGGTAGCTTTTTTTAGTTTTAGAAACTTATAAAAGAAGAAATAGTATCTTTTTATAAAGTAGTAGTAAATTACTAAGATATATTTATAAATCTAGCTACTATTTTTACTAGTTAGTAAGGCTTAGATATAGTCTACTAAGATATTAGTCTAGAGTATATAGAGAATTAGTATAGATTAAAAGTAACTAAGTTTACTATCTTATAAGTTCTTTATATAGTGTTATAGGTGTAATAAGAGAAATCGAGATAGAACTAATTAATCTTAACTTAGATACTAACGAAGTATAGGACAAGTAGGGTAACGACCTTAATTAGGAGACTACTTATAACTAGGACACGTAGTAGTAATCTATAGTTACGTGCGAATAGATTAGGGTAATTTGTAATAACGTATAAATAGATTAAGGTAATCTATAGTTACGTATAAATAGTTAGTAGTAATCTATAATATTATATAAATAGATTAAGATAAGTATATAGTTAATAGTAATATATATTATTAGGATAGTATTAGTAATTTAATCCTTTTAACTATAGAACGCTAATACAAGATAGTTATAAAATATCTTCTATTATTTATAGTTATTATAGATTACTATATAAGCTTTTAATATTAACTTATAATCTACTAATAACTCTTTAGGTACTAGGAAGTTAACCCTAGTAATTAGTCCTATTATACCTTGCTAATTTAGTTATTATAAAAAGTAAAGCGTAAGTAGCGCGTAGTCTAGCTAATATAATAGTAGAAAGTTTAACTAAAATAAGTAAAGCCCCTAAGAGTAGTTATAAGTTAGATAGTACTATATAGGAAATAATTAAAGAACGTATTAATAAACTAATAAATAAGAAAGAAGATATAAAAATAGTAATTAACGCTTTAGAGACGTAGAACAAAGAACTATAAGACTACTTAAAGTAGAATAAAGCTTAGATTAAAGCTATTATTAAAGGATAAAACTAAATAGAACTAATTACCTAATAACTAGAGATAAGCGCGACAAAGAAACTACCTAAGATACCTATTCTTAAGAAGTTTAATAGAATAAGAGAGAAACTAAAACCTTTTATAGCTTTAGTATAACTCTAAATAGATATATAAGTACTATACTTTAATATAGAAGAAAAGAAGGTAATATATATTAGATTATATCTTAAAGAAGACGTAATAAGATAGTATAAACCCTACTAGATAGATTATTTAATATATATACTAATAATATAGAAGGATAAAACTAGAGCTTTCTTTAGAAGTTATAAGTACTTTACTAAATAAATAAGAGTAGTATTTAAAGATATAGATATTACTTAATAAGCTAAAGAAAAACTTAAAAGGCTTATATAGAGTAAGAGCGTTCTAGAATATATATTATAGTTTAAATAACTAGCTTAAAATATAGAATAGAATAAAGTATCCTTAATATTATAATTTAAACAAAGATTAAATACAAAAATTTAATATAAAATAATCTATATAGAGAAGCCTAAGATATTAGAAGCTCTAAAGTAATAAGTAATATAAATTAATAACGATCTTTAAGAATAGAAGAAGAATAAGTATAGTACCTAACTAAGAAACTAGGATACTAGAGACCTTATAATCTTTAACGCAAACAAGAATAAAAAGAAGAAAAAAAATAAAGACTTTACATACTTTAATTGTAGTAAGAAAGGCTACTACGTAAAGGATTACTAATTATAAAAGAAAAAGGATATAGTATACTATAAATATAAGAAACTAGGATACTTTATAAAAGATTGTAGGAGTAAGGACTTAAAGAAAGAAACTTAGTTAAAGATAATAGAGAAGAAGAAAGAAGTACTATAAGTATAAGCTAAACCTTAAAAGAAAGTAGCTAGGAGTAGAGAAATATAATATATAATACTTAATTAGACCTTTTATTATAATAATAACTACTATATATATTTTTCTAGTAAGTAAAGAGTAGGATATTTCTTATAAAAGAGAAATAGAGTAGTAGTAATAAAAGAAAGAATAAAAGTATAGCTAAAAGAGATAGTATACGTAATAAACTTACTAATAGAAGATTTAGAGAGAGAAGAGCTCTTAGTACTATTAATCTAGGCTAAAGGACTAGTACTAGATAAAGAGACTACTATAGCTTCCTCTAAAGAACTATAAAAAAGTAAAAAGTAAGTTAGTATAAGAAGTATAGAGTATACCTAGCTAGATATATATAGCTACAATAGCTATATAATAATAGATATAGAGGAACGAAATAAAGAATAGAAGTTTATTTAGATATACTTAATAGTTATAAGTATAGAGGAAGCGTATAAAGACTAGAAAGAACGTAATTCTAAAGAAATAAAGTTTATACTATTTTAAGAATAGATAAAATAGTATATAGTTATAGTAGGAAGAATACTTATATAAAGAGAGTAGTAATACCTTATAAGAAAAATATAATAGATTAATAAAGCTTATATACTAAGAGTACTAGTAGTATACTATATTCTAATAATAGAGATACCTAAGAAAGATAAGTACTAGAAAGGAGATAATAAGATAATAGATCTAGAATATCTAGTACACTTTAAAGTATTATAGATATTATACTTAGATAAGAATTATACTATATATAAAAACCCTAAAATAAAAAATAGCGTATAGCTAATAAGAAGAAAAGGCTATAATTATATAAGAGTAATTCTAGTAGAAGATATCTAAAGATAAGAGATAATCTTAGAAGATAGATATTTAGTAGTAAGACTTAGCCTAAAACTATCTAAAAAATACGTCTAAAGAAGACTATAGTATAAATATATATATAATAAATATCTAAAATACAAAGAATATAAACTTAAAATAAAGCTATAGCTATAGAAAAATAGATAATTTATAAAGATACCTAAATAAAAATAGTTAAAAGGCGTAAGAAGCTTATATATTATAAAAATAAGTATATACTAAAGAAAGAGAGTATAACTAATAATTAATAGTAGAGCTATAAGAAACTTTATATTAAAGAAGTTTATAAAAAACTAAAGAATATATTATATAATAAAGAGATACTCTTAATAACTAAGTATAATTAAAGGAAAACTATTCTAAGAACCTATTAGGTTTAAGATAGTTCTCTCTATACTAGAGTTAGAAGAGATAAAGATTAATAATATAACTATAGATATAATAACAATTAATAATAAGTAAAAAATTATACTAGAAATACTATAGTTATAAATAATAAACCTACACATTAATTAGAAAATAAGAAAAATTAGTTACTACTAAATAGAAAAACTAAGAGCTAATATAAGTACCTATAAAAGAGAATTCCTAGAAGAATATAAGAAATAGGAACTATAGCTTATAGAGCTAAAAGACTACTTTCTAGAATATTAGCTATAGGACTTAGTAATAGAAATAAAAGAAGGAAAAAACGTTAGATAGAGCCTAGTCTATAGAAAGATAGAAGAAGAATCTAAGATTAAATAAGTATTTATTAAAAACGTAATTAAGAAAAGATAGATATAAAAATCCAAATCCTTAGTAGTATATAGACTTATATTTATAGATAAAAAAAGAATAAGTAATAAAAGGCCCTATATAGACTTTAAGAAAACTAACATAGTTATAAATAAAAACTAATACTCTTTACTATAAATAGATAAGATATAAGCTAGACTAAAGAAAGTAAAAATCTTTATAAAACTAGATATCTAGAACGCTTACTACTAGATTAGAATTAGAGAAGGTAATAAATAGAAAATAGCGTTTAGAATATAATAGAGACTATATAAATATTTAGTTATACTATTTAGATTAACGAACGTACTAGCTACGTTTTAAGAAAGAATTAATATAGTACTAAGAAAATACTTAGATATATTTATATTTGTATACCTAGATAATATCTTTATATTCTTAGAAATAGAGGAAGAATATATATAATATATATACAAGGTACTAGAAAAACTAGTAGAAAACAAGTTATTTCTTAAAATAAGAAAATACAAATTCTATATAAAAGAAACTAACTTCCTTAGATTTATTATAGAACTAGGAAAAATTAAGATTAATCTAGAAAAGATTAAGTTAATTAATAAATAGCTAATACTAAAGAACCTAAGAGAAATATAATAATTTTATAGCTTAGCTAACTTTTATAAAAAGTTAATTATAAGATAGTTTAAAGATATAGAACTAATAATAAAGCTTATAAAGAAAGATATACTATTTAAATAGATAAAGGAATATAAAAAAGTATTTAATAAGATTAAAAGAAAGTTTATAGAAAACCTAGTTATTAGAATATATAACTTAGACCTACTAGTAATAGTAAAAATAGACGCATCTAATTTAGTCTATAGAATAGTACTAATGCAAGAAGATCTAAGGACTAAACAAGAATACTTAGTTAAATACTTCTCTAAGAAAATAAAGCTAGTAGAGCTTAACTACTTAATTTATAATAAAGAAATACTAGTAATCTATAAAGTATTTAAGTAATAGAGAGTATACCTATAAAAAGTAAAATACTAAACAAAGGTCTATATAGACTATAAGAATCTTATAGGATTTATACTAAATAAAGAACTATTATAATAATATATAAGATAGTAGGAGTTCCTATTAATATTTAATATAGAAATTATATATATAAAAGAAAAAGATAACTAATTTATAGATACCTTTAGTAGAAGGCTAAACTTATAAGAAGAAGTAAGCGCTACTAGTATAGTTCTAGTTAAGAATAAAGTAAGATATTTAATCCTAAATATACTTAAAATAGCTACTACACTTAAAAGAATAAGTAGCAAGCTAGATAAATAGATTTAGAAAATAACGTAAGAAGTATCTAAAGAAATAGAAAAATTAGAGATCTAAGAAGGACTTGTATAAGTATATAAAAGAATATATATTCTAAGAAAGATTTAGAGAGAATTTATATAGTAATTCTATAAGCTACTAGTATATAGTTACTAAAGTATTAAGAAAATATTAAATAGACTACTATAAGACTACTATATCCTAAAAGTAAGATAATTAGTAGAAGAAGTACTACAAGACTATATAGAATACTAGAGAAATAAGTATAATAGATATATACTATATAGAATACTATAACTAGTAAAAGTACTAAGATAACTATAAAGAGTTATTATAATAGACTTTATTATAAAGCTACCTAAGTCTAAAGATCTAATATTAAGAGTAAAGTATAATAGAATACTTATAATAGTAGATAAACTTATAAAGTATATATACTTTAGACTATATAAAGAAAAAAGTAAGATAGAAGTTACTATATACTAGGTTTTAGGAACTATAATAAGCTAGTATAGTATCCTAGATAAGATTATTATAGATAGAGACGTACAATTTATATTAAAACTATAGGGAATAATAATAGCGTAATTAGGAATATAATACGTAATATTAATAGTATATTATCTATAGATAGATAGATAATTAGAACAAGTAAATTAGATAGTAGAATAATACTTAAGATACTACCTTAACTATAAGTAGAATAACTAGGTACAACTACTACTTATAGTATAATTAGCATATAATAGTGTAAAGAATATAGTAATAAGAGTATTACCTTTCTTTATAAACTATAGATTCGACCCTAACGTATATAGAACGCCTAAGAATATAGAATTATAGACTCTAAGAGGAGAAAACTTTGTAAATAGAATAAAAGAAATATATAATTAGTTAAGATAAGATATAGAATTCCTATATAATTAAATAGTAAAGTACTATAACAAGAAATATAAAAAGAGACCTTAATTTAGAGAGGGAGAAAAAGTATAGTTAATATAAAAAAATATTAAGAGTAAGAGACTAAGTTTAAAACTAGACTATATTAAGATAGGACTATATAAAATTAAGAAAAAAGTTACGCTAGTTATATATAAATTAAAGTTACTAAGTAAGATAAAGATATACCTAACATTCTATATATTACTACTAGAATAAGTACTATAAGACGTAAAACTACTAGTATATAAAGTAGATATATATAGAGAATAAGAAGAATAAGAAGTTAAAGAAATCTTAGTATACTAGTTCTATAATAGTAGGAATTACTACTTAGTAAAATAAATAAGTATAGACAAGAAAGGATAACTATAGAAAGATATATAGGAACTAGAAGAAAACCTTAACTACTTTAAGAAACTAAAAGAGTTCTAAAATTAAAACCCTTTAAATCGCCTTATAGTAAACTAAGAGAACTAATATTACTACTAAAAGATAGAGAGGCGATAAGAATACTTAATATAATAGGAGTAGTATCTATAATAGCTTTAAAATTAAGCTCTAATTCTATAAGAGTAGCTTACGTAATAGACTTCTTATTATTTAAGGCCTTTATCTTATAGAGATAAAGTAAATAAGTGTAATTTTTTACTTATATACTTAGAATCTAATTACGTTCTTTTTTAGCCTTAGTAATCTATTTAGATAGTTTATCTTAAGTATAGTTAATAGCTCTCCTTATTATAAATAAGTATAGACGCAAAAATAAGTATTATAAACTTATACTCTATAAGAGATATACTAGAAAGGTTATAAGACGTATAAGCGTTAGTACAAATATATACCTTATAAGCCTTACTATATTTTAAAGAAATATACTCTATAAAAGGATTTAAAGCCTTATAATAAGAATAAGGAAATATAGTAATACTATAGCGTAATACGTAATCTACTAATTGTAGATAATAAAGGGTAGATTTAGTAGGTATAGAGATAGAGGATAAAGAACTCTATATTAACGAAGAAACTAGATTAATAATGCTAGCCCTAAGATAGATAAACTAGGACCTACTTAGAGGGGGAGATAGTGTTATAAGTATAACAAGAGAAATTAAGATAAAACTAATTAATCTTAACTTAGATACTAACAAAGTATAAGACGAGTAAAGTAACGACTTTAATTAGGAGACTACTTATAACTAGGATATATAGTAGTAATCTATAGTTACGTATAAATAGATTAGAGTAATCTATAATAATATATAAATAGATTAAAGTAATCTATAGTTACGTATAAATAGATTAGTAGTAATCTATAATATTATATAAATAGATTAAGACAAGTATATAGTTAATAGTAATACGTATTATTAGGATAGTATTAGTAATTTAATCCTTTTAACTATAGAACGCTAATACAAGATAGTTATAAAATATCTTCTATTATTTATAGTTATTATAGATTACTATATAAGCTTTTATTATTAACTTATAATCTACTAATAACTCTTTAGGTACTAGGAAGTCGACCCTAGTAATTAGTCCTATTATATATAGTAGTAGATTAAGTATATATTATAAAATTACTTAATAGCTTAGAGTATCTTAGGCTAATAATAGTACTTATATATTAGATATAGCGTACTATAAAGTCTTTTATAGCTTACTAACTAATAGTTATAGTATAAATTAAAGATTTAGTAGTATAGATAAGTATTTAAAGAGATATATAGATACGTTTTATTAACCTAGAAGTACTTTTCTTTCTTTAATCTAGTAGAGCTAATATTAGTATATAAGAAGTAGTATCCTACTTTATAGAAAGCTTTTAATAGTTTTTATTATCTACTATCTATAGTAGTAAATATAACTTAAGATATATAGTCTTCTAAGTATACTATATCTAGTAATTCTTTTACTAAGCGTAAGTTAATAATATATAGTAAGAGTTCTAGGTCTAGTTCTTTATTATAGAGTAGTAGAAAATCTTCTAGTAGGTTTACTAATATAGGTTTTATTCTTATAATATAGTAAAGGTAGGTATATACTATAGTAGCTTATTTTAGCGTAAATCTATCTAGCTTTTATAGGTCTATAAGGCTTAGAGCGTAAA
>JALNQF010000972.1:0-10070 GCA_028456385.1 Ophiosphaerella korrae | reverse complement strand
TATATAGTAATTAGTAATAACTATAAATAATAGTTAATTTATATATATAATATTAAGTATTAGCGTTCTAGGTTAGAAATTAGATTACTAATACTATCCTAATAATACGTATTATTACTAACTATATACTTATTCTTCTTTAGCTTACTTTATACTCTATATTTACTAAGATTATAAATTATAAATTTATTACGTACTTAGCTTTATACTTTATATTTACTAAGATTATAAATTATAAATTTATTATAAATCTTTATTATAGTTAGTTTTCTAATTAAGTTTATTACTTTATAAGTTATATATATTGTTATTATCTATAGTAAAGCTAATTAGCTCTAATTAGCTTTCTTTTATTATAGCTATAATACTAAAGCTTAGAAAGTAAGCTTAAACTTACTTTTTTACTTAAGAATATTTTCTTTAGGTTATTAAGATATAGTAGTATAGAAGTAGTATTTAAAGTACTAAGAAAAAGTAATAAACTTAGTAGTTTAATAAGCTTAGTAGTTTAATAAGCTTAGTAGTAAAATATATTAGAAGGTATAAAAAGCTTATATATTATAAAGATAAATACTTTCTAAAAAAAAATATATAAATAATAATTAATAGTAAAGCTATAAAAAACTTTATATTAAATAAGTTTATAAAAGAATAAAGAATATACTATATAATAAAAAAATATCTTTAATAACTAAGTATAATTATAAGAAAACTATTTAAAAAACTTATAAAGTTTAAGATATTACTTTCTATATTAGAGCTAAAAAAGTAAAAGATTAAAAGTATAGTTATAGATATAATAATAATTAATAATAAGTAAAATATAATCCTAGAGATATTATAGTTATAAATAGCTAACCTAAGAATTAATTAAAGAATAGAGAAAATTAGTTACTTTAAAAGAAATATATTAAAAGCTAATATAAATATATATAAAAGAGAGTTCCTAGATAAATATAAAAGGTAAGAAAGATAACTTATAAAACCTAAAGACTACTTTCTAGAATATTAACTATAAGACTTAGTAATAGACTTAGAAGAAAGAAAAATCGTAGGTTAAAGCCTAGTTTACTAGAAAACTAAAGAAAAATATAAAATTAAATAAGAATTTATTAAAAATATAATAAAGAAAAGATAGATATAAGAATCTAAATTTTTAGTAGTATATAGACTTATATTTATAGATAAAAAAGAGATAGATAATAAAAAACTTTATATAGATTTTAAAAAAACTAATATAAATATAAATAAAAACTAATATACTTTACTATATATAAATAAAATATAAGATAAGCTATAAAGAGTAAAGATCTTTATAAAGCTAGATATCTAGAATACTTACTACTAAATTAGAATTAAAAAAAGTAATAAATAGAAGATAGTATTTAGAACTTAGTAAAAACTATTTAAATATATAGTTATACTTTTTAAACTAATAAATATACTAGTAGTATTCTAAGAAAGAATTAATATAGTACTAAAAGAATACTTAGATAATATCTTTATATTCTTAGAAATAGAAGATAAATATATTTTATATATATATAAAGTACTAGAAAAGCTAGTAGAAAATAAATTATTTTTTAAAATAAGAAAATATAAGTTCTATATAAAGAAAATAGACTTCTTTAGATTTATTATTAAACTAAGAAAAATTAAAATTAACTTAAGAAAAATTAAATTAATTAAAGAACTACTAATACTAAAAAACTTATTAAAAGAATAATAGTTTTATAAACTAGTAAACTTTTATAGAAAATTAATAGTAAAATAGTTTAAATATATAAAGCTATTAACTAAACTTATAAAAAAAGATATACTATTTAAATAGATAAAAGAGTATAATAAAGTATTTATTTAAATTAAAAGAAAGTTTATAGAAAACCTAGTTATTAGAATATATAACCTAGAACTAGTAGTAATAGTAAAAATAGATATATATAATTTAGTCTATAGAATAGTACTAATATAAAAAGACCTAAGAACTAAGTAAAAGTACTTAGTTAAATATTTTTCTAAGAAGATAAAGCTAGTAGAGCTTAACTACTTAATCTATAATAAAAAAATACTAGTAATTTATAAAGTATTTAAATAATAAAAAGTTTACTTATAAAAAGTAAAGTATAAAATAAATATCTATATAAACTATAAGAATTTTATAAAATTTATAATAAATAAGAACCTATTATAATATTATATAAGATAGTAAGAATTTTTATTAATATTTAAATTTAAGGTTATATATATAAAAAAAAAATAACTAGTTAGTAAATACTTTAAGTAAAAGACTAGACTTATAAAAAGAAGTTAGTATTACTAGTATAGTTCTAGTTAAAAATAAAGAAAGAAACTTAGTTTTAAATAAACTTAAGATAGCTATAATACTTAAAAAAAAAAGTAGTAAGTATAATAGAGTTATTAGAGTTAACTTCCTTATAACTTATTAGAAGTATTAGTAGATAAAAAGTTAATAACAAAAGTTTATATTATAATTAAGTAATAGGCTATAAATAATAGAAAATATT
This sequence comes from Ophiosphaerella korrae, assembly GCA_028456385.1. NCBI lineage: Eukaryota > Fungi > Ascomycota > Dothideomycetes > Pleosporales > Phaeosphaeriaceae > Ophiosphaerella > Ophiosphaerella korrae. Next base: position 7,545 of record JALNQF010000972.1, on the reverse strand, counting down.
TTATAACTATTTAGGTATTATTACTTATAGTTAATAATTAAATTACTAATACTATTCTAATAATATATACTACTACTAACTATATACTTATAGTTTTTTATTAGCTTTATAACTTTATATTTACTAAAATTATTAATTTATAAATTTATTACGTATTAGCTTTATAACTTTATATTTACTAAGATTATAAATTTATAAATTTATTACGTATTAAGGTTATAGTTAGTTTTCTAATCTAAGTTATTACCTTACTTATCTTATACTTTATTAGCGCCTAAGTTAAGACTAATTAGTTCTATCTAATATTCTCTTATTATAACTATAATACTATTTCTTTCTTTAAGTAAGTTTCTATTACTCTATTTTAAAGTAAAAGTTATTAGTCTTATTTTATTATTAATTTCTAGTTCTTTATTACTTTTTATACTTACTTATTTTTAGTATAATAAACTCTTTTTTATAGCTTATATTATTTATAATAAAGTTAAGATATTTCTTTATTATTATTATTATTATTATTACGCTAAACTAGGCCTTTTTACCTTATATCTTTAAAGTATAGTAAATATTATAATAAATATATTCTTACTAATATTTAATATAAGTATACTTTATTAAGTATTTTACTTATAAAGTATAAGTATTAAAATTCTATATAGTCTCTTTCTACTAAGTTATATAGAGAGAGCTATTAATAAAGCTTAAGTATAGTTATTATTATAGCTTACTAAAGCTAAAGCTAAGTATAAGTTAACTCTTTATAAGCTAGTAAAGCTTTATTCTTATATTAAGTATTTTTATAAGATAAAAGCTTATAATAATACTAAGTTATCTAAATAGTTTTATATAATAGAGGCTAAGTTAAACTTTAATAATATAATTAGAGTTACTTTAGTTTCTATTATATTAAGCGCTCTTAATATCTCTTTACTTACTACTAATAGTATAAGTCTTTTCTATTTACTATAAAGTAGTCTAGAAAGTTTTAACTTTAGAACTTCTTTAGTTTTTTAGAGTAGTTAAAGTTATCTTCTAGTTCTTATATATTTTCTTATAGTTACCTTTTTTTATTTATACTTATTTACTTTATTAAGTAGTAGTTTTTTTTATTATAGAACTAGTATATTAGAATTTCTTTAACTTTTTATTCTTTTTATACTCTATATATATCTACTTTATATATAAGTAGTTCTATATTTTATAGTACTATCTTAAGTAGTACTATATAAAAAGTTAAGTATATCTTTATTTTACTTAGTAGTTTTAATTTAAATATAACTAGTATAACTTCCTTTTTAATTTTATATAGTTTTATTTTTATATAGTCTAGTTTTAAGCTAAGTTTTTTACTTTTAATATAACTTTAAACTAACTATACTTTTTCTCTCTTTTTAAATTTAAGTTCTTCTTTATATTTTCTATTATAGTACTTTACTATTTAATAATATAAGAACTTAGTATCTTATCTTAACTAATTATATATTTCTTTTATTCTATTTATAAAGTTTTTTTCTCTTAGAGTTTAAAACTTTATATCTCTTAGTATTTAGTATATATTAAGATTAAGTCTATAATTTAAAAAAAAAAGTAATACTTTTATTACTATATTCTTTACGCTATTATATACTAACTATATAATAGAGAATAACTATACCTAGTTATTTAAGTTATAGTTAAGGTAGTATCTTAAGTATTACTCTACTATTTAGTTTATACTTTCTAATTATCTATCTATTTATAAATAATATACTATTAATATTTAGTATTATATTCCTAATTATACTATTATTATTTTTTATAGTTTTAATATAGATCTTATATTTTTATCTATAATAATTTTATCTAAAATACTATACTATCTAATTATAGTCTCTAGGACCTAGTATATAGTAACTTCTATATTACTTTTTTCTTTATATAGTTTAAAGTATAAGTATTTTATAAGTTTATTTACTATTATTAGAATTCTATTATACTTAACTTCTAATATTAAGTCTTTTAACTTAAGTAGCTTTATAATAAAGTTTATTATAATAACTTTCTAAAAGTATTTTAGTATTTTAACTAGTTATAATATTCTATATAGTATATATTAGTTATACTTATTTCTATAATATTCTATATAATTTTATAGTACTTTTTCTACTAGTTATCTTACTTTTAAGATATAGTAATTTCTTAGAAGTTAATCTAGTATTTTTTTAATTCCTTAGTATCTATATACTAGTAATTTATAGAATTATTATATAAATTCTCTTTATATTTTACTTAGAATATATATTTTTCTATAGGCTTTTATAAATCTATTTTAGATTTTAAGTTTATTTATTTTTTTAGAAGCTTTTTCTATTTTCTTCTAAATCTATTTATTTAGCTTTCTACTTTTTCTTTTAAGTATTATATCTATCTTAAGTTTATTTAAAACTAAGTTTCTTTCTTTCTTTTTAATTAGAACTATACTAGTTATATTTACTTTTTTTTATAAGTCTAGTCTTTTACTTAAAGTATTTACTAATTAGTTATTTTTTTCTTTTATATATATAACCTTAAATTTAAATATTAATAAATTTCCTATTATCTTATATAGTACTATAATAAGTCCTTATTTTTTTATAAATCTTATAAAATTCTTATAATCTATATAAACTTTTATTTTATAATTTACTTCTTATAAGTATACTTTCTATTACTTAAATACTTTATAAATTACTAGTATTTCTTTATTATAAGTTAAGTAGTTAAGTTCTACTATTTTTATTTTCTTAAAGAAATATTTAACTAAGTATTTTTATTTAGTCCTTTAGTCTTTTTATATTAGTACTATTCTATAGACTAAGTTAGATATATCTATTTTTACTATTACTAGTAATTCTAGGTTATATATTCTAATAACTAAGATTTCTATAAACTTTTTTTTAATTTTAGTAAATACTTTATTATATTCTTTTATTTATTTAAATAGTATATCTTTTTTTATAAGTCTAGTTATTAGTTCTATATCTTTAGACTATTTTACTATTAGTTTTCTATAAAAGTTTACTAGTTTATAAAACTATTATACTTCTTATAAGTTTTTATATATTAGCTATTTTTTAATTAACTTTATTTTTTTTAAATTAATTTTAATCTTTTTTAGTTCTATAATAAATTTAAGAAAGTCTATTTCTTTTATATAGAACTTATATTTTCTTATTTTAAAAAATAATTTATTTTTTACTAGTTTTTCTAGTACCTTATATATATACTATATATATTTATCTTCTATTTCTAATAATATAAAGATCTTATCTAGATATATAAATATAAATATATCTAAGTACTCTTTTAGTATAATATTAATTCTTTTTTAAAATACTACTAGTATATTTATTAATCTAAAGAGTATAACTATATATTTAAATAGTTTAAACTACGTTCTAAATACTATTTTCTATTTATTACTTTCTTTAATCTTTATCTTATAAAGTAGACTTTATATAAAATAACTTAATAAAGTAGTTTTAATAATTAACTAAAAAGAGTAAATAGTAGATAAAGCTATCTAAGTAAGTACTAAGTATATATACCTAGTAGCTTACTAAGCACTAACTAAAAGTAAAAAAGTAGTTAAATATTAGTAAGTTTATAATATTAGTAAGTTATAAACTTACTAATATATTAGTAAGTTTATAATATTAGTATATTAATAATATTAGTAAGTTATAAACTTACTAATATTAGTATAAAAATAAGAGATATAAGAGATAACTCTCTTATATATCTAATAGTAAGCGTTCTAGATATCTAGTTTTATAAAGATTTTAGCTTTCTTTAACTTATTTTATATTTTATCTATTTATAGTAAAAGGTATTAGTTTTTATTTATAATTATCTTAGTTTTTATAAAATCTATATAAGGTTTTTTATTTTTTATCCTTTTTTTATCTATAAATATAAGTCTATATACTACTAAAGATTTAGATTCTTATATTTATCTTTTTTTTACTATATTTTATATAAATACTTATTTAATCTTAGACTTTTCTTTAGTTTTTTAGTAGACTAGGCTCTAACTTACGTCTTTTCTTTCTTCTAGGTCTATTACTAAGTTCTATAGTTAATATTCTAGAAAGTAGTTTTTAGGCTCTATAAGCTATTTTTCTTATTTCTTATATTTATCTAAGAACCTTCTCTTATATATTTTTATATTAGCTTTTAATATATTTCTCTTAAAGTAACTAATTTTCTCTATTTTCTAATTAGTATTTAAGTTAGTTATCTATAACTATAGTATCTCTAAGATTATATTTTATTTATTATTAATTATTATTATATCTATAACTATATTTTTAGTCTTTAACTCTTTTAGTTCTAATATAAAGAGTACTATCTTAAACTTTATAAGTTTTTAGAATAGTTTTCTTTTAATTATACTTAATTATTAAAGGTATTTCTTTATTATATAATATATTCCTTTTTTTTCTATAAACTTCTTAGATATAAAGTTCTTTATAGCTCTACTATTAATTATAACTTATATCTTTTTTCTTTAAAAAGTACTTATTTTTATAATATATAAGCTTTTTTTACTTTCTAGCTATTTTTACTTTAGTAATTTTATAAATTATTTATCTTTTTAGAGCTATAGTTTTATTTTTAGTTTATATTCTTTATATTTTAAATATTTATTATAAGTATATTTATACTATAGTCTTCTTTAGATATATTTTTTAAATAGTTTAAGTATTAGTCTTATTACTATATACTCTTCTTTAGTTATTATTTTTTATCTTATAATATCTTTTACCTAATTTACTTTAGTATAATTATAGCCTTTTCTTTTTATTAGCTATACTTAATTATTTACCTTTAAGTTTTAATATATAATATTATTCTTATCTAGGTATAATAACTATAATACTTTAAAATATACTAGAGATTTTAAGTCTATTATTTTATTAACTTCTTTCTAGTACTTATTATTACTATATTTTACTTATATTAGAATATAATATACTACTAGTACTTTTAGTATATTAGCTTTATTAATCTATTATATTTTTTTTATAAAGTACTACTATTTTCTTTATATAAGTATTCTTCTTACTATAACTATATATTACTTTATTTATTTTTAAAATAGTATAAACTTTATATTCTTAGAATTATATTCTTTTTAGTCTTTATATACTTTCTCTATACTTATAACTAGTAAGTATTTCTAAATAAATTACTATTATTTATTTTATTCTTTTATATCTATTATTATATAGCTTTTATAACTATATATATCTAACTAAGTATACTTTATAATTCTTTTAGTATAACTATAGTAGTCTTTTTATTTTCTATTACTTTCTTAGTAAAAGTTAATAGTACTAAAATTTCTTCTTCTTTTAAATCTTCTATTAGTAAGTCTATTATATAGGTTATTTCTTTTAACTATACTTTTATTTATTTTTCTTTTATTACTACTACTTTATTTTTTTATAAGAACTATCTTACTCTCTATTTACTAAAAAAGTATATATAGTAGTTATTATTATAATAATAAGTTTAGTTAAGTATTACGTACTATAACTCTTTACTTACTACTACTTTCTTTTAAGGTTTAGCTTATACTTATATTACTTTCTTCTTATCTTTAGTTATTTTTAACTAAGTTTTTTTCTTTAAGCCTTTACTTTAGTAGTCTTTTATAAAGTATTTTAGTTTTCTATATTTATAGTATACTATATCTTTTTTTCTTAATTAATAATCTTTTATATAGTAGCTTTTTTTACTATAGTTAAAGTATATAAAGTTTTTATTATTTTTTTTTTATCTTTATTAGTATTAAGGATTATAAAGTCTTTACTATCTTAATTACTAGAGTATCTTTTATCTTTATTTATTTTTAATACTTAGAGGTTATTATTAATTTATATTACCTAATCCTTTAAAGCTTATAGTATTATTAGTTTTTTATTTAAATTATAATATTAAAGATAGCTTATTTTATTATATATTTTATAATAGTTATTTAAACTATAATATATATTCTAAAATACTTTTATTTTAAATAAGCTTTTTAAGCTTTTTATTAGCTTATAAGGTAATATCTATATTTCTAAATACTACTCTTATTTATCTAGTAAATTATTTAGAACTTTAAAAAATAGCTTATATTTTATCTTTTTATACTCATAGAGTATATATTATATAGTTTATCTAGTAGAGTTTAAACTATCTTATTATATTTTCTTTAAGATATATTTTAATATATATTACTTTTTTATCTTCTCTATTATAGTATAGTACTTTTATATCTATTTAGAGTTATACTAAAGTTATTAAAGTTTTAGCTTTTTTTTTATTTTATTAAACTTCTTAAGTATAAATATATTTAGTAGTTTCTTTATTATATATATTTCTAGTCTTTAGGTAATTTACTCTATTTAATTTTATCTTACTATAATATCTTTAATTTAAGCTTTATTTTACTTTATATAGTTTTATAGTTCTTTATTCTATATTTCTAAAGTATTAATTACTAGTTTTATATCTTTTTTCTTAGGAATTAAGTTATTTAAGTAGTTTTTAATTACTTTCTATATAGTATTATCTAACTTATAGCTACTTAGAAGTACTTTACTTTTTTTCTTAGTTAAACTTTTTACTATTATATTTACTTAAACTATATACTACTTATACTTTATTTCTTTTAATAACTAAATTAGTAAGGTATAATAAAGTTACTAGAGTTAACTTCTTAGTAACTTATTAGAGGTATTAGTAAATAAAAAGTTAATAATAAAGGTTTATATTATAATTAAGTAATAGGCTATAAATAATAGAAGATATTTTATAACTATTTAAGTATTATTACTTATAGTTAATAATTAAATTACTAATACTATCTTAATAATATATACTACTATAAACTATATACTTATAGTCTTTTATTAGCTTTATAACTTTATATTTACTAAAATTATAAATTTATAAATTTATTACGTATTAAGGTTATAGTTAGTTTCTTAATCTAAGTTATTACTCTACTTATCTTATACTTTATTAGTACCTAAGTTAAAACTAATTAGTTTTATCTAATATTCTCTTATTATAACTATAAAAGTAAGTTAAATAAATAGATTTAGAAAGAAATAATAAAAGCTTTTAAAAAAATAAAAAAACTAGAAATCTAAAATAGATTTATAAAAGCTTATAGAAAAATATATATTTTAAGTAAGATTTAAAAGGAATTTATATAATAATTCTATAAACTACTAGTATATAGATACTAAAAAACTAAAAAAATACTAAATAGACTATTAAAAGATTACTATATTCTAAGAGTAAAATAACTAGTAAAAAAGTACTATAAGATTATATAAAGTATTATAAAAATAAGTATAATAGATATATACTATATAAAATATTATAACTAATTAAAGTACTAAAGTACTTTTAAAAAGTTATTATAATAAACTTTATTATAAAGTTACTTAAGTTAAAAGACTTAATATTAAGAGTTAAGTATAATAGAATTTTAATAATAGTAAATAAACTTATAAAGTATTTATA
>JALNQF010000971.1:0-10077 GCA_028456385.1 Ophiosphaerella korrae | reverse complement strand
TCGGCGGAGCTACGGGGTGGGCCGCCAATTCAGATGGACCAAATCGTCTGCATCTAACAGCAGTTAGGCAGATGCTGGCTTTCACCCTGCAAGCGTTACAAACCCCCCCCCCCTCAGCCACCAGTGGCGTGTCGAAGCCACATCTAGGCTTAACAGCTGGGAAGTTGTATATGAAGAACTACTGGATGCTATCCCCAAAGAGGACGCCCCGTCATCAGAGTACCGCCCGCCTCAGCAAGACGGTTTTCTTCGCATGTCACCCGTCCAGCTCCGGCGACGATATACCCCCTCCCGCTCTTCGAGCTGCGCCCAGCCACAGGACCAGCACGCAGACAGCGACGAAGAACCCGACCCTAATACTCCGAGCCGACGGCAACCTTCGCCCCAGGGCTTGTCTCGCGTACATGCCACCAGCAGCAGTTCCTCAACCCAGAGTTCATGCAAAGGACAGAGTAGACGACAGTATTGCACGCAAAACTACCTACAAGATTTAATCAACGGGGTCCGCTTGACATGTCTTGTCCAAATGTTCGAGATCATGGGCAAAGTCATCATCATCAGATCAACCAATCCACTTTCCTCACTTGTATACGCCAGCAGCTCTCAAGAGATTTAGATATCAACTGCAAGCCTGTGAGTCTACCTAGCGCTTGTAGTGTCTTATTCCAAGTCCGGCTAAAATCACACAGATACGTAGTAGCAGCCAAGGGCACACCCGTTGACTTTGTCCCTCGTCTTCGACATAAGGCCGCCGTGTACGACGCCTCCGTTCGATCCAGGGCATCCATGTGCCAGTGCATCTAGGCAACATAGACCTAGCGACGCCTTATTTCTACGAGGGGATTTGCGAGCTTGTACACATAATGTTTCTTAGTTTTAGGGGGAAACGGATTTCCCAATGCCTAACCACCGGGAACAGACTACTTATTACTAAAGAGGTTGACCACTCAACCAAAGCGATCCATAGTCTTGGAATCCTGCACAAGGACCTCAAACCACGCAACATACTGTGGAATAAGGAGACTGGTCGAGTAATGGTAATTGATTTTGAGCGGGCTGAGACTGTCGAACAACGAACGGTACTAGGTATCATCTCGGCAAACCAAAAGAGGAAGAGAGGGCTGAATGCGAGTGAGGCCAAGCAGGGAGGGGATAGGTTTCTTGTATTTATGTGGGAGAGAAAACGGATAGCTACTGAAATACGCAGTCTAGCCTTGGGGTAGCAAGTAGACTCTTCCAACCACAGCTTGAATTTTTGTCATGTATTCCATTCACTCCGAAAGCACATTGTCTTGCTAGGTCGTCCTTGCTATTGTTACCTGGATTTGTCGAAACTAGGAAAACGCGAGGCGTCTGTAAGAATAGCTGCTTGTTGCTCGGCGAAGGCGCTAGAGGCTAGTCTGTAGATCTTAAGCGTGGCGTAATGTGTCGATTCTACGTTAGAACAGCTGTAACCTAGTTTAGCTACGATTTTAACCTCGAAGCGTACAAGTTTGTTCGCTCACTAAGATGCTTACGATGTTACTATCTAGGTTTCGAACGTGACGTTGGAGATTGGCGATAGCGATCGATCTGCGATGCTAAGTGCGCGATATTAGCTCGCCTCTAACTCGACCACAAAGCACCAACTACGATACTGCTAGCTGCGATACTGCCACCTGCGATACTGCCAACTGTGATACTGCTAGCTGATACTGCCAGCTGTGACGTCGCTAGAACTGACGTTGAGCACCGAGCTAGCATGTGAGATTCAGATGAGAATCGAGATGGCGATCGATCGAACCTAGCTCGCCACTGAATCAACTTAGCTACTGCGCATCAACTTAGCTACTGCGCATCAACTCAGCTACAGCGCATCGAATCTGCGGTACGCATCAACTCAGAACTACAATTAAACAACGCGCCAGTGCAGGCCAGAGAACTAAGATCTAGCTCAGCAATCAATTATCAAAAGATAGCCACTCATGTGAGAACTATCGAGCGTCAAACTGCTATCTCTACTATCGTACCAGATAAGCTTAGATAACCATCCAATAGACAAACTATTCAAGGAAGCTAAGCTAGCTCACCCGACCAAGCTTTCAGCGGAAAAAGATCATAGACCAAAAGAAGCAATATTTACAAGCACCTCTTGATAAAATCCAAGACAACCTTAACAATCTTACACTTACCTTATAAGTATCTAGCTTGCTAACAAGTTGCTAAACTAAAGGGGTGTGTTAGATAAGGTGCATAATTGGATGCGCGATAGCGTGCGCTGTGTTCGGCAGATCCCTCAAGCCGACGAGGAGTCCGATTAGGCTTCAAATCGGTGACAGCTTGTGGGAGCCGATGCGTGTTCCGTCCCACTAAGCCTATTCTGTAATGGGCGTAAGCCACGTTTACGCCCCCCCCGGCAGAGGCATAAAACCCCCCTCCCCCCGGCTTCCACTCTTCCCTCTTTCAATGTGTGCTACACGATACCACCAAACCTAATGCAGACCTTCCATCCAGAAAACATAACCGCTGCCATCTCTGCTTTCCGATCTGATGGCGAAGTCCCAGCCCTCAGCGAACAGTATTGGGATGGTGGCCAGTGTCGCATCTACAAGGTAGACTTTTTAGATGGAGAAAGCTGGTCTGTACGGCTTCCGATACACGTACAGAGCAGTTCCCAAGATACCATCATTAGCGTACTCCGAGGCGAACAAGACGTGCTTCAAGAGCTTGGCAGGACGGACTTTTACTGGGCTCCAAAGTATTGCGGATCGAGCCTTACGTTTGAAAACTTGGTTGGATATCCGTTTATGGCGTTGTCCTGGATTGAAGGCTCACCCCTTTTCTGGTCTGCCACTGAACCGCCAATGCCTATTCGGGATAAAGTACTTGGCCAAGTCGCTGAGATACAAATGACTCTCATCGAATGCAGTAAAGAAAATAGTGTGTTTGAGCACCCTCGTTCAAGCGCAAAGTTCTTGCTAATCACCTTAGGGGGCACTGCTACGCAGTTTTTCTCGAGATTAACAGAAAACAAGTTACGCCGAGTCCGCAATGGTCAACTTTTCGGTATAACCGAGCAAGACTGTTTCAATCAGAAAAATCTTCTCCATCAGGTGCTTTACCCCGAACTAGAGGGAGCACCTTTTGCTATAGACCATGGCGATCTAGCACCACTGAACATAATTGTTGACTCGGAATACAACATCACTGGGTAAGCAGGTGTCAAAGACTAGACATTGCTTATGTTGCTAATTGTGGAAGCATTATTGATTGGGGATTTGCTTCAAAGGTTCCGCTTCAACTAGCTGGTCGCCTGCCTCGCTTTCTTCAGCTATCGGAACTTGTCCTACCCCCGAGTCCAACGCTTCAGGAAGACCGAAAGACTTATATTGCTTCGCTCAAATCCCACTCCTCGCAAGCAGCAACTTGCATGTCCGTTATTCATTCATCCGCAAATGTTGACTTTTGCCATTGCCTTGTAGAATCCATGATTAGCAAGGGCATGCACCATTCGCTAGCAAGACTAGGGTGGAAACTTCCCTATCTTGAGCCGCATCGCACTTGAGAATGCTGGAGCTGCCATGCGTCATCGACCTTGGCATGGTCTGCGCCACACAGATGATGCGCGACGCCAAAACGATGCCCCAGGCATTTCCCCGGTTGCTTGGAGGCTTGCACACGTATTCAACCATGATGGCGATGCGGCTATGCCAACGCCTTCTTCGCCTGCCTTGCTTCCCTCACCTTCCATGTATCTTTTGTGCGCTAAGGTCGCTGATGGGCTGCGTCGGTGGGAAGGAAAGTGGCTTCGGCGGACGCGTGGCATGGATTTCGCAGATTCATCGTGGCGGGGTGGAACAAGCTCTCCAGAGACCTCATCTATCCCCGACGAGCCCCTACCCAGCTAAACCAACCATTGCAAGTGGGCCATCCGTCAATCCGAAGACACTACCTCCCACAGTCCTTATCACCCGGCCCTTACGCCATCGGTTCCGGAGCCGATGCGTAAGGGGAAGATCGCATAAAGGTCGCGTCTAGCAGTCGGAGCCGGGAGTTGCACTTCAGGCGATGACTTTGCAGGTATCAGAGGCTGCTGGAGTTGCAGCCAGACGCGAACCCGGGCATGCGGAGCGAGAGTGGAGAATTGGAGGGGATGGCCGAGCACCCGGCTGTTTTGCTGCTGTGTCGGCGTCCATCGATGCCCATCCGGAAGTCCAAGAAAGCTGGCCATGACAAGGGTGGCGCTTACTCCGGTCCGCCCTCCAACTGTGGGATACACGAATGGTAGGCAGTCTAGTTGGTGTCCTGCGGTATGCGGATTGCCGTAGCGCTTACGCACTCCAATGGTTTCAGTGAACGCTCCTGCGAGATGCACGAGTGGTAGGCACTCTAGTGTGGGAATATTGCCATGCCGCAGTACGTGAATTTCTTCAAACCTTTTGCTGCTCCGCAGCCGTGCCATACTGCTTGCAAGGGGTCCCATTCGGGATTGCTTACGTAGGTTCACGTGATCTAAGTTATGCCAAAGAACACGAGTCACGCGATGAATCCGTGCGCAGCAGCGGTCACCCCTTCATAAGCCCGGCCAGATCCAGATCCGTCTCTCTCACTGTAGACATCATTTACTTGTCAAGCACCCTACCTCGTGATGGCGCTACGTATCGGACAAACTCTTCGTGGAGCTAGGTGGAATTATCTCGTCGTTGAGGGTCTCGGCAACCATACCGCAAGTTCCAATGTCTTCAAGGCCGAGATAATACCGCGAGCTGTATCTCGACTTCCAGGAAAATGGTTGGTCTAATGACGCGCATGTAGTCCCGCCCACTAATTCCATTCTCAGGGCTGTTATTAAAACGAGCTCCGAGAAGGAAATTCTGGATACGCTGAAGCATGAGTATGATTGTTACACGAATCCTGCCATACGTTCGTCTTGGCATTTCCGAGCCATGTACGACGCCATCAATGTCCATAGTAGCTCGGCGAATGAGAGTCTGTATTGCCTGGCCTTTGAGTGGATGGATTGTACTCTAAAGGACGTGTCTTCTAAACTTCACAGACGAAATTCTGTGTTGTACAAAAGCATTTCTAAGGCAGTCTTGGGCGCACTTGCCGATTTGAAGTCACAACAACTCGTTCATACAGGTACGTGCTGCCCTCTAGAGACGGTATGGTTCTATGCATACTAACTGAATCAGATATCGAGAACGATAACATTCTCATCTCTGGCCTCGACGGACCATCCCCTGTGGGGAAGCTTGGAGACTTGGGACTAAGTATTTGTCTTATCCTGATCATATATAATCAAATATGCTGACGCCACATAGTGCGGTCAGAGGGCTTCAATGAGTACCCCGTCCAGCCGCTTGCAATGCGCGCTCCCGAGGTCTGGTCAGGAATAGGCTGCTTTCATTGTTCTGACGTGTGGGCTTTTGCCGTCACGGTTAGCGACTCTACTAAGTTTTGCTCGTGTTCAGACTAACAAAGAAAGCTTTTTGACTGGATTTCCCCTTTTGTGTTCGGCGCTAATGACATGCCCCAAGGCCACTGGCCGCATCCGTGGGCAATGGCAAAGCTCTTACGACTCTTTCCTGATTCAGTGATGGTTCACCCCACCGACCCCAACTACTAAGGTTATTTCAGGATTTCTCAGCTAATTGAAAAGTCGGGATATGGTGATAGCACAGACCCGAAGTGTTTTGAAACACTTTCATTTGAGGAGGAGCTTAGAAAAATGGATATACCGCCAGCACTCTCGGACCTTTTCCGCTACCTGTTCGTCGTCGATTTTAGGCAAAGACCTACCGCTATAGACGTGCTGAGCTCGCAACAATTTCAACGTCTTGGCTAAATCTGCCACTTCCTAGTCCGGTCGCACCGGCTCCGGCTGCCGCTAGGATGTTGCTTAGGCGCGAGTGCCTGCACTTTGAAACTTTTCCTTTCATTATCGGTCGAGGTAGTCCAGGCCTTCTTCTTCCTTGCCTCCTTCATAAAAGAACGTACCACCCTGTCAGGTTTGACATTTTTGCCATGACCAACATGGTCAATGAATATGACCGGTACATTGCCGCCGCTTCTTGTTTCCTTGGGCACTTGCTCCCTTTTGGGTGGGCTTAGGCGCGAGGGCCCCCTTTGTAACGCGGCCGGACATGGTCTTATCGAGGACGATCATTCCGATGACAACAAGCCTCAGAGGTCATATACAGGACGCGGGACATTGAGGAAACCCGAGCCATGCGGATATTCGCTCCGCAGATACAGCCGACTTCCGGTTTCTACGGTGCAGCGGCAAGAAACCATGCTATAGGCTCTTCCTCCAAGTCGTAACGCTGCTGTTCACGTAGCTCCGCAGTGACAGCCCCTTGAGCAGTCTAAGCAACTCATTACTCGTAGCTGCTGCAGCTAAATGCAAACGCAAATGCTTTGCGCACGCTCTTCTTGGTACCAAGTCCTAAAACCCTTGTCCTTCACCTTCCCCCTCTCCACAAGCCGCCCTAGATAGGGAAAACGGGCCATGCTCACACCGACCCGTGGTTAGTCTCCGGAACGCACTCTTCTCGGACTTCTTCGCGTTGTCGTTTGCCTCGATCTACGTTCCACTACCAGCCAGGTGCTGTTACCCGACGGGCTGGCTGACCATGACGTCTTTTAGTCGCACATTGGCCTCCGCGCTCAGGGTTCCGCTGCCGACACCACGATCAGCTCGAAGCGGATCGAACATTTAGGCTTGGCTTGCCCTGTGCCGAACGCAGCAGCAGCGTTGATGCCCATTTGGCTGGCCGGCAAGACACAGCTAACGTGTACTGGTTCGAGCCGATATCATTACGATGCAGATGCTGTTGTGGCAATGAGCGCAGACGTGTGCGCTTTGGGTGCGCAGGCAGCATGAGTTGCTTGTAATGGCATAAGGGCATAAGAGCACGTGAGGCGCGTAGAGAATCGTGCTCAACGATACCACGATACTATGGCCATTATGAGCAAGGAAAAATCTTAGAATATGCTGAAAATAGTCCTCTGAAAGAGCATCTATGCACTACAGATACACCAAGCAAGAAATTACTTCTACACTGAGCTCGGCAAGCAGCACAAGCATTAGCATCCTGCCACACGAATGCTGTTCTTCATCGGGACATCAACTGCATCAATATCTTCCTTAGCGGAGAGCAAAACCTCAAATTAGAAGATTTTGACGGATTATTAATCAATAACTCTCCTGCAATTACTTGCTACAGCTTCGCGATTTGTTAGGAAATAAAGGGTATTAACGTTCGTTCGTTACTAGAATTGAGGGTGTGACAACCATATGAGCGCATACGCCTAATTCTACCGTACACAATACAGATCGATCTGACTGTTTCGACATCTTACTACCTAATCTTCCATTCATCTCAATCTCTTGGAGTACACCTTATACATATCACGACTCCACAATCTGTGCAAAGAGACAGCCTTTTCGTGAATGTTCCGCAAGACTGGCAGGTCTTACGTACCCTACACTTCCACAGACCTGAAAGATGGTTGCAATCAGCCTTTGTTAGCGGATCAGGCGTAGTCATCACTCGACTTTTCTGATCATCTTCCTTTCTTATCCTAGACCACTCCTCCCTTACAGTTTCTTGTCTTCTAAGCCAAGTAAACTCGATCATTGCCTTCGCTTTAACCACTTTCTGTGCCACAGTAAATTGGTGGGTCCCGTCCTTTGCAGATGTCTGGACTATGCTCTGAGATGTTCGCCTTCCCATTTCTACTCGCTCCTGAGATCTCGTTGTAGTTGTTACCTGCTCAGTGGTAACGCTTTTCTTTTCCCTTTTCCGGCTTCGCTCTCGGTTCACGCGTTCGATAGCAAGTTGTTTTACTTTTAGTCTCTCTGCCCACTCTGTCTCTTCACGTCTCTCCTTTGCTATGCGCCACATCTCAAACAACTCTTGATCTTGGGACGAGATCTCATACGCTTAAACCGCCGCACCTTTCTCCGATAGCATCCTGACGACAGGGTTAGAGCGCTTTTTGCCAATGGAAACTGGGCGCATCCCCTCTGAGTCTTCTTTCTTAGGGTCTGCATTATTCGCCAAAGGCAACATTACCACCCGAGCCTGGTCTAGCGAGTTCCGGGGTTGGATTATGGCGGCATAATGGAGGGGTGTTCGAAGCTGCATGTCCTGAGCCTCGACATCCATACCCCTATCGATCAGAATTTTCAGAGCAAATATAAGTCCCATTGCAGCCGCCATGTGGAGAGTTATGCAGTTGCCCAATTCAGTAGGGTAACGTGACGAAGAGGTAGCCCCATGATGGATTAGAGTCCTTGCGACAGAATCGGATCCGTAGCATAGAGCAGTTTGTAGTGATGTAAGGCGAGTTGACTTAGAATAGAAGCCTAAACACCTTAGCTGATAGGGTATCATCACCAGGTCTAGTGCTTCGATGTCTGCGCCTTCTGTGAGCGATAGCCAATCCGTATGTCTCAATCCATGTTTTGCAGCCCATCGCAATGCTGAACCTCCTGTTGTTTGCACATCAAGGGAGTATAAGTGATGATTAAGATGCCAGTAAAGTCGTTTACTTGTCCGGTTTAAGGCATTGATATAACGGAACTCCTCTAGTACGTCACTTATTGAAAGGAGTAGTTCGTGAGGGAGATCGGTAAGAGACATCTTGCTGGAGCATCAGTTACTGCTTGTCCATGTGTGGGTAATGCTCACTGACTCTTGATAGGGCGGCGTACCTTACGTTTCGTATGGTTAAGAGGAGCGAAAGCAAAAGTCAGAGCCTGCCCTATGTGTTGCGGAGCTAGAATGAGTGCAGCTAAAACAGATCATCTAGAGCGGAAGATAGAAGCGGTGCGGTCTGGGCAGCTAAAATAACGTGTCGAGTCAATTGTTGAAGATAAGGTGAACCTAGAACTTTGTGTGGAGCTGTTGATTGGTTCGTTTACTCTCTTAACAGCGGGGTAAACTCGAAGTGTGTGTCGCACTTCAGTCTAATTCGTTACCGAAATTTATAAGCTCCACATCACACGCCCGATACGAGCGGTAAAAGCCAGACACAAAGGCTGTTGGGCGCCCTTACATAGAGCGATAATGATGTGGTACATCTTTAGCTAAAGCTGTATCACATCGAGAGAGAGCTTTCCGGTGAATCCATGTTGTTGGATACGTTGACCGCTAGTCCTCAAATTAATGTGTACACAGGTATGCAGCACGGAGCGTTGTGTAATAACCAGCAACTACGCTAGAATCTCTTGTATATAGGCATGCCCGACTACTTAGCGCCCAGAATTGATAAGATGGCTCTATATGCGAATAGGAAGAAACGATAAAAGCGATGTTCTTCTAGGTGCCGCGCAAAACAGACTTTTATAGTAAATCTCATCGTCCCGTAGATTGCTTAAGCACTCGCTAGCTAATGCGGTAACTTCCACGAATCCTCTATTGCATGCAAGAGCCACATTCAACCAAAATGCGCCTCGCCATGCGATTGCGGAATCGAGTAATATCATTTCGCTCTGAAGCGGAAACCCGGTGGGCCGGAAACAACCGATAAGAGAAAAAGGCTAGCAGATATTCTGGCATGACGCTGTGTATCATTGTTTGTTTCCGGCCCACTGGGTTCTCCGCTTCAGAGCGAAAGGATATTACCTAACTAACTATTATCAGTTTTGCTTATTCATGTGCGATCGATTAATAAATAGTACGCTACTCCAGTGAACGAAACCATATGTTACGCAATACCTCCTTCACGCTTTATCTGGAAATCTTCTAACTAGTATATGCGTGAATAGGGACAGAATAAAATTTTCGGAACAGTTTAAACATATTCCTCTCTATTACACATTACCCTTTGGCATTCCATCCATATATTCAAGCAGTATACATGGCCACCAGCAATCATGGATGCGCCATGTGTACCCAGTCCAGATCGAGTGTCGAATTGAAGCGCTGTGCAAACTGTCTAGTTATATACTATTGTTCTCGCCAGTGTCAGAGAAAACATTGGAAAATGCACAAAAAAGAATGCATCACATATGGTGTGGCCTCCACTCCTTCCCAGGAACTTCCAATGGAAAGCTTGAGCCCGTGTCAGAGCCTCTTTGAAGTCAGG
>JALNQF010000970.1:0-10089 GCA_028456385.1 Ophiosphaerella korrae | reverse complement strand
AAGGTATTACTATTAAACCTTTAGCTCTAGATACTTAAGCCTAGAATAGAGGAGCTAAGCGCGCTAGAAGAATTAATAAAGAGAAAGTACGTGCTATATAACTTAACGTAAATTTACTATAGGAACTTTAGCCTAAAATTATATAGGCTAGAGTTTACTTATATAATTAAACGCTAAGTTACTTAAATAACTAGAAGATACTATATAAAGTATTCTTTATAAAAGTTACGAAGAATTAAGGAATTATAGTATTAATAAAAAAGCTAAACTTAGCTTACTTAAAAGTATATAGGTGTAAAGCCTTCGTAATAACTAATAATACGTATTGTAGTAAATTAAGGCTACAACGTTTAGATCTAAAAGTAAAAATTAGCTACTTTATAGGATACTACTTATTAAATATCTACTAGATCTAGGTACTATCTATAGCTAAGGTAATAAGTATATAGGATATAATCTTTAATAAGTAAATAATCTTTAATAGTAAAATAGAGGATCTAATAAATAACCTTATATATTAAATACTAGAAGAGATTACTACCTATATTAAAATAATTAAGCTCCTAGTACTAGTATATAAGCTAGAAATAGAGTCCTTCTATAAAGATAATACTATGTTAAATATATCTATAAATAATAAAGAAGATCTACTTAGCTACTACTATAGAAGAAAGATTATAGACTACTATCTAACTCTTCTACTATCTCTACTTCTAGTAGTAATACTAGCCTATTTAATAACTAGAGACTAACTAGAGTTAATAGTACATAATAGATATAGCTTATCTAAAACTATACTATAGGTAGTAGCCTTTATAGCTAGTACTTAGGTAGGTAACTTTAGAAAATACTAAGGAGAACTTATAGACAAAGCTAAGATAAAGAAGATACTTATAAGAAGACTAAAGCTTTACTATAATTAACTCCTATTACTACCCTTATACTAAACGAACCTATAAAGCTATCTAATAGGTAAGTTATTTAAAGAAGCTAAGTTATCCTACCTAACTAGCTATTACTAGATAAAATTATAGACTAAAGTACTAGCTAAACCTATCTAGTATTCTAGCTAGTAGATACTAGACTATATATAGGTATATATATACAAGCTTAATAAATATTATTAATTTATTAAATATAAAGCTTAACTTATTATATAAAGAGACTAGTAACAAAATATTATAGTATAAGAGACTTATACTATAATACTAGCTAGCTAATCCTTTTAGATACTTATAGCTATTACTATTAAATATAATCTTAAACTAAAATAGTATAATATAACTAACGCCTTTATTTATATAGTAATAGACTAAGAGATCTATATAAGAATACTAAGGAGATACTAAAAGAAGGGTATAATCTTTAGAGTCTAAAAGGCCCTATATAGTCTCTAGATCTTACCTCTCTTATAGTAGAGAGAATTTATAGCTATACTTAAAGCTATAGGCTTTTAAATAGTACTACACAAACTATACTATATAGTTAAAGATAGAATTATTATCTTCTTCTATATAGATAATATTATTATCGCATATAATAAGTAGAAGACTAAGAAAGTATAGTAAGTAACTAATCTTCTAAAAGAGAAGTATACTATTACTAGAAGAATAGATCTCTAATAGTTTTTTAGTGTTAAAGTAATTTAAGATAGAAAGCAACGTATAATTTAACTACTATAGGCAGCGTATATTAATAAGATAAGTTAGCTTATAGATAAATTACACGTCTATTATAATATACCTATAGCTACTACTAAACTTAAGGCCTATACTAGCTAGGTAACGCTATCTAAGATTAATAAATATTAACGTAAAATTAGCTTACACCTATTTATAGCTATAACTACTTAGCTAGATATAGCTTTTATAATATTATAACTAGCTTAATTTCTTATAAACCTAAGCGCTACTTACTATAAAGCTACTAATTAAGTACTTATATACCTCTCTTATACAAGATTAAAGGTACTTTAGCTAGGTAGTAGTAACTTATTATAAGTTACTAGTAATACTTCTTTTACTAATAATACTATAGATTAAAAAAGCTCTTAAGGCTATATAATTAAACTCTTTAATAGGCTTATTATATAGAGAGTAAATAAGTAAGATATAGTTACTACCTCTATAACTAAAGCTAAATTACTAGCCCTATTATAAGTAGCTAAAGAAGCTATATTTATATTAAAACTACTTAACAAACTATATATTAAACTCCTTACAAATTACGTTACTATCTAGTATAATAATACTTAAATAATCTAGCTTATTACTAAAGAACTAGCTAAGCTATAAACTAAGCTTTAGCACGTTAATATCTACAATTATTAGCTAAGATAAAAGGTCTCTACTAGCTAAATTAAAGTAGAATATACTCTATTAATAGAGATAATAGTAGATAGCTTTATAAAAGTCTTACTAATAAGTAAATAAGAAAGCTTCTTAAATTAGCTTAGACTAGTAGAAGTAATAGAACACTAAACAGTATATAAAGTACTTCTTAATAAAATCTAAGACTACTTTAATAATCTTACACTTATCTTATAATATCTAGTTTACTAATAAGTTACTAACCTAAAAGGGTGTATTAGATAAGTTATACAATTAGATACTTAATACGCAATTAGATGCGCAATTACATATATAATCGCTAAGCTACTAACTCTACTATAGCTAAAAAGATTATAGCCTTAACCTTTATAAGGAATTAAATAAAGAATCTTATATATAAAGAGATAGACTACGTTAGTATAACTAATATAATAAAGAAACTAGCACCTTAATAGAAGGGGTGTTAAGGATCTAGCTTACTACTATCTTAAGAGACCTAGCTAAGACTACTATATTGTAAATATATAAATAGAGCGTAGGGCTAGAGATAGATAAGAGAATAAATTTACTTAGTTTATACCTAGTACTATTAATTTATAGGTAATTAATCTAAAAAAGGGCTTTTCTAAAAGCCTTAGTATCTCTCTCTAATAAGGCCCTTATATAGCTATTATAAAAAAGCCTTTTTATTAAACTACTATAACCTCCTTTAAATCTAATAGAAGTTTATAGTAGATAAAAGAATATACTATATAATAAAGAGATACTTTTAACAAATAAGTATAATTAAAGGTAAACTATTCTAGGAACCTATTAGGTTTAAAATAGTACCCTCTATATTAGAACTAGAAAGATTAAAAATTAAGAATATAGTTATAGATATAATAATAATTAATAATAAATAAGAAATAATATTAGGTATACTATAGTTATAAATAACTAACCTAAAAATTAATTAGATAATAGAGAGAATTAGCTACTCTAAGAAAGAAATATTAAAAGATAATATAAGAATATATAATAGAGAGTTCTAAGAAGAATATAAGTAATAAGAAAAGTAACTTACTAAACCTAAAGACTATCTCCTAGAATACTAACTATAGGATTTAGTAATAGAACTAGAAGAAAGAAAAAACGTAAGATAGAGCCTAGTCTATAGAAAAATAGAAGAAGAATCTAAAATTAAATAAGCGTTTATCTAAAACGTAATAAAAAAAAGAAAGATAGAAGAATCTAAATCTTTAGTAGTATATAGACTTATATTTATAGATAAAAAGGAGATAAATAAGAAATAACTTTATATAGATTTTAGAAAGATAAACGAAATTATAAATAAAAACTAGTATCTCTTACTATATATAGATAAAATACAAAATAGGCTATAAAAAGCTTAAATTTTTATAAAACTAGATATTTAGAATGCCTATTATTAGATTAGAATTAAGAAAAGAGATAAATAGAAAACTATATTTAGAACGTAGTATAAACTATTTAAATATTTAGTTATACTATTTAGATTAATAAATATACTAGTAGCGTTTTAAGAATAAATTTATATAGTCCTAAGTAAATACCTAGATATATATATATTTATATACCTAGATAATATCTTTATATTCTTAGAAATAGAAGAAGATTACGTATAATATATATATAAAGTACTAAAAAAACAAGTAGAAAATAAACTATCCTTTAAAATAAGGAAATACAAGTTCTATACTAAAGAAATAGATTTCCCTAGGTTTATTATAAAGCCTAAGAAGATAAGATTAACTTAAGTAAGATTAAAGTAATCTAAGGATAGCTAATACCTAAAAACCTATAAAAAGTATAATAGTTCTATAGACTAGTAAACTTTTATAGAAAGCTAATAGTAAGATAGTTTAAACTTATATAACTATTAACAAGACTTATAAAAAAAGATACACTATTTAAATAGACCTAGGAATATAATAAAGTATTTATATAGATAAAATAGGAGTTTATAAAAAATCTAGTTATAGAATATATACCCTAGATATACTAGTAATAGTATAAAGAGATATATTAAACTTAGTCTATAGAATAGTACTAATATAAGAGGACTAAAATACTAGACAAGAATATTTAGTTAAATACTTTTTAAAGAAAATAAAGCTAGTAGAGCTTTATTATCTAATCTCTAATAAAGAAATACTAGTTATTTATAAAGTATTTTAGTAATAGAGAGTTTACCTATAAAGAGTAAAATATTAAATAAAGGTCTATATAGACTATATAAATCTTATAAAGTTTATAATAAATAAAGACTTCTCTTAATACTATATAAGATTATAGAAATACTTATTAATATTTAACCTTAAGATTATATATATAAAAAGTATTAATAATTAATTTATAAATACTTTACGTAGAAAACTAGATTTATAAGATGTAGTAAATACTACTAGTATAGTTCTAATTTAAAAGAAAAAAGGATATTTACTCCTAAATATACCTAAAATAACTATAATTCTTAAGAAGAAGAGTAATAAGCTAAATAAATAGATTTAAAAAGTAATATAAAAAGATTCTAAAGAAATAAAAAAGCTTAAGATCTAAAAAAAGCTAATAAAAGCTTATAAAAGAATATATATTCTAAGTAAAATATAAAGAGAGTTTATATAATAATTCTATTAACTACTTGTAGATAGAAATTAAGAAATTAATAAAATATTAGATAGGCTTTTAAGTAACTACTATATCTTAAATATAAAATAACTAGTAATAGAAGTACTACGTAACTATATAAAATACTACAAAAATAAGTATAGTAGATAAATACTATATAGAGTACTATAACTAGTTAAAATACTAGAATAACTATAGAGAGGTATTATAATAGACTTTATTACAAAGCTACCTAAGTTAAAAGACTTAATACTAAGAGTTAAATATAATAGAATTTTAATAATAGTAGATAAACTTATAAAATACTTATACTTTTAACTATATAAAAAAAAAGTAGGATAGAGGTTACTATATATTAGGTTTTAGGAACTATAATTAGCTAGTATAGTATTCTAGATAAAATAATTATTAGTAGAGACGTAAAATTTATATTAAAACTATAGGGAATAATAAAAGTATAACTTAGAGTTAAATATAAAATATTAATAGTATACTACTTATAAATAGATAAATAATTAGAATATATAAACTAGATAGTAGAGTAATATTTAAGATACTACCTTAATTATAACTAAAACAATTAGGTATAGTTACTACTTATAGTATAGCTAGTATATAACAGCGTAAAGAATATATTAATAAAAGTATTACTTTTCTATATAAACTATAGATTTAACCTTAATACTTACTAAATACTAAAAAATATCGAATCTTAGTCTCTAAAAAAAGAAAACTTTATAAATAGATTAAATAAAATATATAACTAACTATAATAAAACGTAGACTTCTTATAAGATTAAATAGTAAAGTACTATAATAAGAAATATAAAGAAGGACTCTAATTTAGAGAGAGAGAAAAAGTATAGTTAATATAAAAAAATATAAAAAGTAAATAATTAAGTTTAAAATTAGGTTACGTTAAGATAAGTCTATATAAAATTTAGAAAAAAGTTATACTAGTTATATTTAAACTAAGACTACTAGACAAGATAAAGATATACCTAATATTCTACGTAGTACTACTAGAAAAAGTACTACAAGAAGTAAAACTACAAGTGTATAAAGTAGATATATATATATAGAATTAGAAGAATAAGAAGTTAAAAAAATCTTATAATACTAATTCTATAATAGAAAAAACTACTACCTAGTAAAATAGATAAGTATAGATAAAAAAAGGTAACTATAGGAAGATATATAGGAACTAGAAGATAATCTTAACTACTCTAAGAAACTAAAGGAGTTCTAAAGTTAAAACCCTCTAGAGCGCCTAGTAGTAAATAGAGAAGACTTACGCTACTAGTAGTAGGTAGAGAGGCGCTAGATACGCCTAATATAATAAGAGCCTAAGTAGCCTCTATTATAGACTTAAAACCTAGCTTAGACTCTAAGAAAATAGCTTACGTAATAGACTTTTTATTATTTAAGGCCTTTATCTTATAAAGATAAACTAAATTAGTATAATTTTCTACTTATATACTTAGAATCTATTTATATTCTTTTTTAGCTTCTATAATCTATAATAATAGTTTTTCTTTAGTATAGTTAATAGCTCTCCTTATTATAAATAATCCTAGATACAAGAATTAGTATTCTTAACTTATACTTTACTAGAGATACACTAGATAAGTTGTAAAATATAATAGTATTAGTATAAATATATACCTCGTAAGCCTTACTATACTTTAAAGAAAGATAAACTAATAAAGGGTTAGAAGACTAATAATAAGAATAAAGAAATATTTTAATACTATAAAGTAATATATAGTTAGCTAATTATAGATAATAATAAGAAGACTTAGTAGGTATTAAGAGAGAGGATTAAGAACTTAATATTAATAAAGAAACTAGATCAATAACTTTAGCCCTAGAGTAGTAAAATAAAAACCTACTTAAAGGAGAGAATAGTATTATAGGTATAATAAGAGAAATTAAAATTGAGCTAATTAGTTTTAACTTAAGTACTAACGAAGTATAAGACAAGTAAAGTAATAACCTTAATTAAGAAACTTAATATAACTTAAATATATAATATAGAGTAATCTATAAACACGTATAATATATTAGACTAATCTATAAGGTTATATAAATAGATTAATAGAGATATATAATTAGTAGTAATACGTATTATTAAGATAGTATTAGTAATTTAATTACTAACTACAAGCGATAATACTTAATATTACAAGATATCTTTTATTATTTATAGCCTATTACAGATTAGTATACGTACTTTTATTATTAACTTTTAATTTACTATACCCCCTCCTAGTAGCCCCTATAGTTAACGATAGGAGACCTTATTATAGGGGTAACACGAAAAAAAAGCCTAAAAAAAAGTTATAGTTTTTAACTAGTAATAACTCTATAAATAAAATAGCTAAAAATATAAGCAAATTTAAATCTTAAAGAAAATATCTAGGACTTTATTTTAGTATACTACGAATTTTAATTACTTAGTAAATAAAAGCTAGTATTTAAACTATTTAAAGGAATTTTTTTTTGTAAAATTTAACCTAATAGAACTTTGTTATTAGTATATAAAATTCTATTTTTATTTCATCTAATATTTCGAAAGCTAGTAGAGATTATATTATAAAATTTTTATAGAACATTTATTATCTACTTATTTAGTTAATTTAAATTAAAAAAATTAATAACTCTATTAAGTATACTAAACTTACTAAATAGACTACTAATTTATTAGTCTATTAAAGATAAATTAATTTCTAATCTTATTTTTCCTATATCTTTTCTAAATCCTTAATAACTAACGATAAACTTCTTAAAATTTAAACCTAAGGTAAACCTACTTTAATCTTCTAATATACTTCTATTTCCTATTACTACTATTTTTAATAGATAGTATATGTTTATTAATAATAATATAAAGCGAATTAGAAAAGAAAATAGTTATTTACTATCTGTTAGCTAAGTAATAGAAAGGTATATTACTAGGTTTAAATTAAGAGAAATAAAGTAACTAAATAGAGATTTAATAAGGAATCCTAGGAAGACTAATATAAGATTATTATTTATAAATAATATTAATATCTCTATTAGGAGCTTCTAATTGTTTATCGAGGAAAAAAGCTATACTATTAACGTTACTAATAAAAAGCTACTAATTAATAAATAAAATACGAAAAAAGAGTGTTCTTTTATAATAAGTAGCTAAGAAGTCTAAAAAATAATTAGATTAAGAGTAAAAAATATACATTTTAAGATATAAAAAGGAGATAGGACGAAATATTACTAAAAATAGGTTAAAAAAAGTTATAGAAGAAATATTCTTTATATTAAGTAGAAATAAGTTTAAAAAATATTCTAATAGGCTAAAATATTCTCTTATTTTTCTATTATATTTTCCTATTAATTATATTACGCAAGGAAATAAATATCTAAGTATAAGAAGCTATTTAGATAGGAAAGACATTAGACCTAGAGTTTATTTAGGTCCTAATTAATACTATTCCTATTTGTTATACTTACTATATCTATATAGTTCTAAATAAATATCTTAAAAAGTATATTAAAAGACGTATATTATATAACTCTATTTTAGGCTATTTATTTATTATTATAAAAGAACTTATTAATAGATCTTCTATTAAAGGTTATAAATAACTATCTAGGATACTAGGGTATATATATTTATAAGATACTAGTAGAATTTATAAAGCTTCTACTATTATTAATTAGTTTTAGAAAAATAGTATAAAACTCTTTCTTTATCTAGCCTATAGTCTAGATATAAATCCTTTTAAAAACGTATAGAATTTATATAAAAGTAAACTAATTAAAAGATATAAAAGATATTTTCCTATATAAACTACTTATATAGTAGTAGAATCGTTTAATATAATAAAAAAAGAAAAAGAAGCACTTATATAATAAGAATCTATAGAAAAATCTACATAATTAAGAAAAAAACGTTAGTAGGACTATATACTAGCTAAACATTATTCTACTAAGTATTAATACTAATAGGTTATAGCTTATAAATATTAGTTTTTACTAAAAGTTTACTTTTATATATTTTACTTAATATCTACTCTTTAAATAATTAGAATTACGTATAACTTAACTATATTAATTCAATTATATTTATCTAACTTATACTAAAAAATAATAGAAAAAAGATACTAAAAAATACAAAATTATTAAGCGTTAAAGTTAGCTTTAAAAAAAGTCCTCGAAAAAGTTTAAATCCTAGCTTTTATCCGCTTAGTAATTAAAAATCGTAGTACACTAAAATAAAGACCTTGATATTTTCTTTAGTATTTATATTCGCTTATATTTTTAGCTATTTTATTTGTAAAGTTATTAGTAGTTAAAAACTATAACTTTTTATAGGCTTTTTTTTCGTGTTACCTTACTATAGTATACTAGATCTTTAAAACTCTTTTTATTAAAGTACTAGTTTCTCTATTATATTAGTTATACTAATATAGTCTATTTTATTATATATAAGATCTTTTATTTAATTCCTTTATTTATAAAAGTAAAAGCTATAGTCTTTTTAGCTATAATAGAAGGATTAGCTTAGGAATTAATTCGCTTATACGCTTAGCTAATTAGATTACTATACTAGCTTAAGTAAGCTAATTAATAGATTCTAGGTATACCTAGAATATATTATACTTCTCTATATATATACTATTATATATCTAATTATATAACTTATTATTATAAGTTAAAGCTTTACTCTATATAATTTAAGTAAGCCTATAGTAGTAAGTAAGCTATATAAGCTATTTAAGCTACTCTACTATATATAAGTAGCCTAGCTTAGATAGCTCTTTAATTAATAATTATCTCCTACTTATTCTTAAGCTCGTATCTCGTAATAGTTATAAGCCTAGCGCTAAAAATTACTTAATAGTTCTATCCTATATACTATAGTAAGAGATTATAAGCTTAGTATACTCTTATCTTATCTTATCTTATCTTATAGTAAGATTACTCTACTTAATAAAAGTACTACCCTACTTAATAAGTACTTATAATAGCTAGTATAGTTTATATAACTCTATTATAATACTCTTAAGCTAGGTATCTAGTAGCTAGTTAATCTAGAAGCTAATAACGTCCCTAATATCTACGCTAA
>JALNQF010000097.1:0-170112 GCA_028456385.1 Ophiosphaerella korrae | reverse complement strand
AATTTAATCCTTTAACTATAGAACGCTAATACAAGATAGTTATAAAATATCTTCTATTATTTATAGTTATTATAGATCCTAATATAAACTTTTGTTATTATCTCTTAATCTACTAACTCCTAATTAGGTATTAGGAAGTTAACCCTAGTAATACCTATTACACCTTACTAATTTAGTTATTGCAAGAAGTAAAGCGTAAGTAATATATAGTCTAGCTAATATAATAGTAGAAAGTTTAACTAAAATAAGTAAAGCCCCTAAGAGTAGTTATAAGTCTAATAGTACTATATAAGAAATAATTAAAGACTAAATTAACAATCTAATCTTAGATAAAGAAGATATAAAGATAGTAATTAACGCTCTAGAAACGTAAAACAAAGAACTATAAGATTACGTAAAATAGAATAAGGTATAGATTAAAGCTATTATTAAAGGATAGAATTAAATAGAATTAATTATACAACGCCTAGTAATAAGTACTATAAAGAAACTACTAAAGATACTTGTCCTTAAAAAGTTTAATAGAACTAAGAAAAAACTAAGACCCTTTATAGCTTTAGTACAACTCTAGATAGATATATAAGTACTATACTTCGATATAAAAGAAAAGAAGGTAATATATATTAGGTTATACCTAGAGGAAAATATAATAAGATAGTACAAACTATATTAGATAGATTACACAATATACTTACTAATAACCTAAAAAGATAAGACTAGAGCTATCTTTAGAAGTTATAAATACTTTACTAAATAAATAAGAGTAGTATTTAGAGATATAGATATTACTAGATAAGTAGAAGAATAGCTAAAAAAGCTTACGTAGACCTAGAGTATTCTAAAATACGTATTATAGTTTAAATAACTATTATAAAATATAGAATAGAATAAATTAGCTTTAATATTAAGATTTAAACAAAGACTAAACTCTAAGATTTAATATAAAATAATCTATATAGAGAAACTATAGATACTAGAGACTCTAAAATAATAGGTAATATAAATTAATAATAATCTTTAAGAATAGAAGAAAAACAAATATAAAAGTTACGTCTAGAACTAAGATAAAGGAGACTTTATAATCCTTAATACTAATAAAGATAAGAGAAAAAAGAAGAATAAAGACTTTACGTACTTTAACTATAGTAAGAAAAGCTACTACGCGAAAAACTACTAATTATAAAAGAAGAAGGAGATAGTATATTATAAATATAGGAAACTAAGATACTTTATAAAGGATTGCAAAAGTAAAGACTTAAAGAAAGAAACTTAGTTAAAAATAACTAAGAAAAAGAAGGAAGTACTATAAGTATAAGCTAAACCTTAAGAGAAAGTAGCTAGGAGTAAAGAAATATAATATATAATACTCTATTAGACCTTTTGTTATAAAGATAACTACTATATATCTTTCTAGTAAGTAAAGAGTAAGATACTTCCTATAATAGAGAAATAAAGTAGTAGTAACAAAAGAAAGAATAAAAGCGTAGCTAGAAGAGATAGTATATATAATAGACCTACTAATAGAAGATTTAGAAAGAGAAGAGCTCTTAGTACTATTAATCTAGGCTAAAGGACTAGTACTAGATAAAGAGACTACTATAGCTTCCTCTAAAGGACTATAAGAAAGTAAGAAATAGGTTAGTATAAGAGGTATAAAGTATACCTAGCTAATAATATATAGCTATAATAGCTATATAATAATAGATATAGAGGAATAAAATAAAAAATAGAAGTTTATTTAGAAATACTTACTAGTTATAAGTATAGAGGAAGCGTATAAAGACTAAAAAGAACGTAATCCTAAAAAAATAAAGTTTATACTATTTTAGGAATAGATAAAGTAATATATAGTTATAGTAAAAAGAATACCTATATAAGAAGAGTAGTAATACTTTATAAGAAAAACGCAATAGATTAATAAAGCCTATATACTAAGAGTACTAGTAGTGTACTATATCCTAATAATAGATACACCTAGAAGAGATAAGTACTAAGAAGGGGATAACAAATTAATAGATCTAAAATATCTAGTATACTTTAAAGTATTATAGTTAGTATACTTAGATAAGAATTATATTATATATAGGAACTCTAAAGTAAATAATAAAGTATAGCTTATAAGAAGAAAAGGATATAACTATATAAGAGTAATTCTAGTAGAAGATATCTAAAGATAAGAGATAATCCTAGAAGATAGATACGTAGTAATAAGACCTAGCCTAAAACTATTAAAGAAATACGTCTAAGGAGGACTATAGTATAAATATATATATAATAAATATCTAAAATATAAAAAATATAAGCTTAAAGTAGGGCTATAGCTTTAAAAAGATAGATAGTTTATAAAAGAGCCTAAATAAAAATAGTTAGAAGGTATAAGAGGCCTATATATTATAAAAATAGGTATATATTAAGAAAAGAAAGTATAACTAATAATTAATAGTAGAGCTACAAGAAACTTTATATTAAAGAAGTTTATAGAAATATAAGGAATAAAGTATATAATAAAGAAATACCCTTAATAACTAAGTATAATTAAAGGAAAACTATTCTAAGAACTTATTAGGTTCGAGACAGTTCCTTCTACGCTTAAATTAGAAGAAATAACAATTAAAAACATAGTTATAGATATAATAACAATTAATAACAAATAAGATATAATATTAGGAATACTATAGTTATAAATAACTAACCTACACATTAATTAAAGAATAGGAAAAATTAGTTATAGTAAAACTAATACACTAAAAGCTAATATAAGCACCTATAAAAGAGAATTCCTAGAAGAATATAAAAAATAAGAAAAATAGCTTATAGAGCCTAAAGACTACCTTCTAGAATATTAACTATAGAACTTAGTAATAGAACTAGAAGAAAGAAAAAACTTAAGATAGAGCCTAGTCTATTAAAAAATAGAAGAAAAATCTAAGATTAAATAAGCGTTTATTTAGACCGTAATAAAAAAGAAATAAATAAAAGAATCTAAATCCTTAGTAGCTTATAGACTTATATTTATAGACAAGAAAGGAATAAATAATAAAAGGCCTTACGTAGATTTTAGAAAAACTAATATAATTATAAATAAGAACTAATACCTACTACTATAAATAGATAGAATATAAGATAAACTATAAAAAGTAAAGATCTTTATAAAGCTAGATATCTAAAATACCTACTATTAGATTAGAATTAAAAAAGGTAATAAATAGAAAATAGCGTTTAGAATACAATATAGACTATATAAATACTTAGTTATACTATTTAGCTTAACAAATATACTAGTAGTATTCTAAGAAAGGATTAACATAGTACTAAGAGAGTACTTAGATATATTTATATTTATATACTTAAACAACATCCTTATATTCTTAGAAATAGAGGAAGAATACGTACAATACGTATACAAAGTATTAAAGAAACTAGTAGAAAATAAACTATTTCTAAAAATAAGAAAGTGCAAATTCTATATAAAGGAAATAGATTTCCTAGGATTTATTATTAAACTAAGAAAAATTAAAATTAACTTAAGAAAGATTAAATTAATTAACAAATAGCTAACACTAAAAAACTTAAAGGAAGTATAATAATTTTATAGGCTAGCTAACTTTTATAAGAAGTTAATAGTAAGATAGTCTAAAGATATAGAACTAATAACAAGACTTATAAAGAAAGATACGCTATTTAAATAGATAATAGAATGCGATAAAGTATTTAATAAGATTAAAAAGAAGTTTATAGAAAACCTAGTTATTAGAATATATAACCTAGACCTACTAGTAATAGTAAAAATAGATATATCTAATTTAGTCTACAAAATAGCACTAATACAAGAAGACCTAGAGACTAAAAAAAAATACTTAGTTAAATACTTCTCTAAGAAAATAAAGATAGTAGAACTTAACTACTTAATTTATAACAAAGAGATACTAGTAATCTATAAAGTATTTAAATAATAGAGAGTATACTTATAAAAAGTAAAATATTAGATAAAAGTCTATACTAACTATAAAAATCTTATAGGATTTATAATAAACAAGGAACTATTATAATACTATACAAGATAGTAAGAATATCTATTAATATTTAATATAGAAATTATATATATAAAAGGGAAAGACAATTAGTTTATAGATACTTTTAGTAGAAGACTAGACTTATAAGAAGAAGTAAGCGCTACTAGTATAGTCCTAGTTAAAAATAAAGAAGGATATTTAGTTCTAAATACACCTAAAATAGCTGTAACACTT
The DNA here is from genome assembly GCA_028456385.1 of Ophiosphaerella korrae. Classification (NCBI taxonomy): domain Eukaryota; kingdom Fungi; phylum Ascomycota; class Dothideomycetes; order Pleosporales; family Phaeosphaeriaceae; genus Ophiosphaerella; species Ophiosphaerella korrae. The sequence continues at coordinate 165,865 of JALNQF010000097.1, read as the reverse complement.
AAAAGGAAGAGTAGTAAGCTAAATAAATAGATTTAAAAAACAACGTAAGAAGTATCTAAAGAAATAGAGAAACTTAAAACCTAAGAAAGACTTATACAAGCTTATAGAAGAATATATATCCTAAAGAAAATTTAAAGAGAATTTATATAATAATTCTACAAATTACTAGTATATAGATACTAAGGGATTAATAAAACCCTTAATAGGTTACTATAAGATTACTATATCCTAAAAGTAAGATAACTAGTAATAGAAGTACTACAAGACTATATAGAATATTAAAGAAATAAGTATAATAGATACATACTATATAGAATACTATAACTAGTAAAAGTACTAGAATAACTATAGAAAGTTATTATAATAGACTTTATTACGAAGCTACCTAGGTTAAAAGACTTAATATTAGGAGTTAAGTATAATAGAATCTTAATAATAGTAGATAAACTTATAAAGTATTTATACTTTAGACTATATAAAGAAAAAAGTAAGATAGAGGTTGCTATATACTAGGTTCTAGGAACTATAATTAGCTAATATAGACTACTAGATAAGATTATTATAGATAGAGATATAAAATTTATATTAAAACTATAGGGAATAATAATAGCGTAATTAGAAATTAAATATATAATGTTAACAGTATACTACCTATAGATAGATAGATAATTAGAATAAATAAATTAGATAGTAGAATAGTATTTAAGATACTACCTTAACTACAACTAGAATAATTAGGTATAGCTACTACTTATAGTATAGTTAGTATACAACAGCGCAAAGAATATAGTAATAAGAGTATTACTCTTCTTTATAAATTATAGATTTAAACCTAGTGTATATAGAATACTAAGAACTAAAGTATCTTAGTCTCTAAGAAGAGAAAACTTTGCTAACAAACTTAGAAATATATATAATTAACTAAGATAGGACGTAGAATTCCTATATAATTAGATAGTAAAATACTATAACAAGAAGTATAAATAAAAACCTTAATTTAAAAAGAGAGAAAAAGTATAGTTAGTATAAAAGAATATTAAGAGTAAACAACCTAGTTTAAAACTAGATTACGTTAAGATAAGACTATATAAAGTAGAAAAAGAAGTTACGCTAGTTATATTTAAACTAAAGCTACTAGATAAGATAAGGATATACTTAACCTTCTACGTAGTACTACTTAAGATAGTACTATAGAACATAGAACTACTAGTATATAAAGTAGATATATATAGAGAATAAGAAGAATAAAAAGTTAAAGAAATCCTAGTATACTAGTTCTATAATAGTAGGAATTACTACTTAGTAGAATAGATAGGTATAGACGAGAAAAGGCAACTATAGGAAAAAACATAGGAACTAGAAGATAACCTTAATTACTCTAAGAAACTAGAGGAGTTCTAAAATCAAAACCCTCTAGAGCGCCTAGTAGCAAACTAAAAAAACTAGCATTACTACTACTAGATAGAGAGGCAATAGGAGCGCCTAATACAATAGGAGCTAGAGTAGCCTCTATAGTATTATCTAAGTCTAACTTAGCCTCTAAAGTATAAAACTATTTAGACAACTTAGCGTTATTATAAGCTTTTATCTTATAAAGACGCTTAATATAGAAATAAAGCTTTACTAGCTTATAAAGAGTTAACTTACACTTAGCTTTAGCTATAGTAAGCTATAACAATAATTATAATTAAGCTCTATTAATAGCTTGCCCTATATAACTTAGTAGAAGGAAACTATATAGAAATTAAACACTTATATTCTATAAGTAAAACCCTAGAAGAAATATACTTATACTATATATTAGTAAGAATACACTTATTATAGTACTTACTATTATTTAAAGATATAAGACAAGTAAGACTTAGCTTTATATAATAATAATAAGGAAATATCTTAATACTATTACAAATAATACGAGCTACTAGAAGAAGTTTATTACGCTAAGAACAAGATAGTATAAGAAGTAATAACGAACTAGAGATTAACAAAGAAATAGGATTAATAACCTTAGCTCTAAGATAGAGAAATAAGAGACTACTTAGAAGAGAGAATAGTGTTATAGTAATAATAAGAGAAATAGAGATAGAACTAATTAGTCTACGCCTAGCCTTATACAAAGTATAGAGAGAGTAGAGTAATAACTTATAGAATAATAAGCTTAATTAGGAAACTAACTACAACTAGGACACGTAATAAATTTGTAAATTCGCGATCTTAGTAAATACAAAGTTATAAAGCTATTATATAATAAATTTGTAAATTTGTAATCTTAGTAAATATAAAGTAATAAAGTTGCTAAGAATATACTACTATATAGTTAGTAGTAATACGCATTATTAGGATAGTATTAGTAATTTAATCCTTTAACTATAAAACGCTAATATAAGATAGTTATAAAATATCTTCTATTGTTTATAGTTATTATAGATCCTAATATAAACTTTTATTATTATCTCTTAATCTACTAACTTCTAATTAGGTATTAGGAAGTCGACCCTAGTAACACCTATTATAAAGACCCTAGATAGGTTACTACGAGATTACTATATCCTAAAAGTAAGATAACTAGTAACTAAGGTACTACAAGACTATATAGAATACTAGAAGAATAAGTATAATAGATACGTACTATATAGAATATTATAACTAGTAGAAGTACTAGAATAACTATAGAGAGTTATTATAATAGACTTTATTACAAAATTACCTAAGTCTAAAGACCTAATATTAGGAGTTAAGTATAATAGAATCCTAATAATAGTAGATAAACTTATAAAGTACTTATACTTTAGACTATATAAAGAAAAAAGTAAGATAGAAGTTACTATATACTAGGTTCTAGGAACTATAATTAGCTAATATAGACTACTAGATAAGATTATTATAGATAGAGATATAAGATTTATATTAAAACTATAGGGAATAATAACAGTATAATTAAGAATTAAATACGTAATATTAATAGTATACTACTTATAGATAGATAGATAGTTAGAATAAATAAATTAGATAGTAGAACAATACTTAAGATACTACCTTAACTACAACTAAAATAACTAGGTATAGTTATTACTTATAGCACAGTTAGCATATAATAGCGTAAAGAATATAGTAATAAGAGTATTACCTTTCTTTATAAACTATAGATTTAAACCTAATATATACTAAATACTAAGAAACTAGATATCTTAGTTCTTAAGAAGAGAAAACTTCGCTAATAGACTTAAAGATATATATAATTAACTAAGATAGGACGCAAAATTCTTATATAATTAGATAGTAAAGTATTATAATAAGAAATATAAAAGAGGACCCTAATTTAGAAAAAGAGAAAAAGTATAGTTAGTATAGAAGAATATTAAAAGTAAATAGCTTAGTTTAAAACTAGACTACGTTAAGATAAAACTATACAAAATTAAAAAAGAAATCTTACTAGTTATATTTAGACTAAAGCTACTAAATAAGATAAGGATATACCTAACCTTCTACGTAGCGCTACTTAAAATAGTACTATAAAACGTAGAACTACTAGTGTATAAAGTAGATATGTATAGAGAATAAGAAGAATAAGAAGTTAAAGAAATCTTACAACACTAGTTCTATAATAGTAGGAACTACTACCTAGTAGAATAGATAGGTATAGACGAGAAAGGACAACTATAGGAGAAAATATAAGAACTAGAGGATAATCTTAATTACTTTAAGAAACTAGAAGACTACTAAAGTTAAAACCTTCTAGAACGCCTAGTAGTAAACTAAGAGAACTAACACTACTAATAATAGATAGAGAGATAATAAAGACGTCTAGCGTAAGACCTACTATAGTAATACTAAACGCCTTATCTAGATCTAGCTTAGCTTCTAGAGCTACTAACTACTTAGCTAATTTCTTATTATTTAAAGCCTTTATCTTATAAAGACAAGAGAGATAAGCTTAATTCTCTACTAGCTTACTTTATATAAGCTCTTAGATACGCTTATACTTAGCTTTAGCTTTTATAATTTAAGATAGTAATTTCTCTTAAGTCTAGTTAATAGCTTTCCTTATTATTATTAAGCCTAAATACAAAGATAAGCGTAATTAATATATACTTAGAGAGAGAAACACTAGATATATTATAAGAACTACGTATATTTACGTAAATATATACCTTATAAGCTTTACTATTATTTATAGAAATAATATAAAGAAGAGACTTAGGGTTTAACTTAGGAGAAGTATAATAAGAATAAGGAAATATTTTAACACTATTGCGCAATACATAATTAGTAAGAAGATAGTAACAATATATAGATAAAATAGGTATTAAAGAGGATAAAGAACTCTATATTAACAAAGAAACTAGATTAATAACTTTAGCTCTAGGATAGATAAACAAGGACTTACTTAGAAGAGAAGATAGTATTATAGTAGTAATAGAAGATCTATAAATAGAACTAATTAATCCTATAAGCCTAGTTTTATATAACTCTAAAGGCTATAAGCCTAACTAGGAAGCTATATATAATTAGGATACTTAGAGTAATCTATAATCTATAGACTCTTAGTAGTAGTAGATTATAGATTAAGCTAATCTATAATCTATTAATCTTAGTAAATATAGATTATAGATTATAGTAAGTATATAGTTATTAGTAATACGTATTATTAGGATAGTATTAGTAATTTAATCTTTTAACTATAGAACGCTTATATAAGATAGTTATAAAATATCTTCTATTATTTATAGTTATTATAGATCCTAACACGAACTTTTGTTATTATCTCTTAATCTACTAACTCCTAATTAGGTATTAGGAAGTTAACTCTAGTAACACCTATTACATAAAGGCGTATTCCTAGTCTTTTTTCTAAAACTCTTATACCTTAGAGATTAGAAGCTCTTACTAGATTAAGACCTACTATAGCTAATTCCTATTATTATTACTAATAAAGAAACTAGTAGCGTATATAAAGAATACCTAGTAGAAGCTATCTTAGACGTACGCTTTAAAGAGTATAGAAAATACGTAAGATAGTACTACTTAGTTTACTAGACTAGCTATAATAAACCTATATAGGAGCTAGTAGAAGAATTTATAAAATATAAAGCTACCTTTAACTTTTACTAAAACTACTTAGAAAAAGCTAAACTACTAACTCTATATATACTAAAAAAATAGAGCTCTAATAAAGACGTAACCTATTAGAGTATCTTAACCTACTAATAGGTATAAAAAAAGCTCTCTCTAAGGCGTAATTACTACCTTTAGCTCTTACTAGAACTACCTAGATAAGCTTAAAACTATTAATAGGCGCAAAAAAGCCTCTTTATAAAGTATAATTACTACTTTTAACTTTTACTAGAACTACCTAGAGAAGCCTAAAATACTAACTATATACCTAAAATAGAGCCTAATAAAAACGTAACCTAGTAAAGTACTCTAGCTATTAGTAGGCGTAAAAAGGCCCTCTAAGGCGCAATTAGAAAACTTTACTACTAGCTAAAGATAAATTATAGTATAAAAATAGTAGGAATAGTTTACCTTAGCTAGTAAGTATAAGACTCTTTTTAGGTTAAGGCTTACTCTACTACTATAGCTACAACTACTATACTCTCTTATAACTAGTTATACGTAGGTTTAGTTTACTATTATAGAATTTATAACTAGCTACTAAATTTCTAGCTAGAGCTACTCTACGCCGCCTACCCCCTAATACTTGTAAATATTAGGCTTACTAGGTCTCCTATATTAACAAACCTACTTATCGTAAAGCCTATATCTATAGTAAGTACCTATATAGAGATCTAGTACTATTAAGTTACTTAGTAGTATTAACTTTACCTTCCCTTATACTATATATAAATACTTTTAGGTTTAATTTTATTAGTATAAAGTAGAAGTAGTAGAAAAGAGTTTATAGTTAACACGTTTTATATATAGAAGTTGCGCGCGTCTTAATTTTACACTAAAATTAGTAAAAACCTTAGCTCTATACTTTATAAATAATAATTTTAACTCTAAAAATAGTTAACCTCCTTAACCCTAGCTACTACTACTACTACCTAATAGGTATTATTAGTTAATTAGAGCCCTTTTTAAGCTCTAGGAATTTGCTCTTTAAAAGGAGAGAGACGTATAAGAGAGTTATCTCTTATATCTCTTATTTTCGCACTAATATTAGTAAGTTTATAACTTACTAATATAGCAAACTTACTAACATCGCAAACTTACTAATATTGCGAACTTACTAATATATTAGTAAGTTTACAACTTACTAATATTTAACTACCTTTCTACTTTTAGTTAGTGCTTAGTAGGCTACTAGGTATATATACCTAGTACTTACTTAGATAGCTTTATCTACTATTTACTCTTTTTAATTAATTATTAAAACTACCTTATTAAGTTATCTTGCGTAAAGTCTACCTTATAAGAGATAAGCTTTTTACGTCTAATTACTAGATAATACTACTTATAGTAATAGAGATAAAAAAGAAGCTATTAATAGCCTATTATCTATAAATAGATAGATAGATAGAGTAGACTAATAAAATATTAAAAATATACCTAAGGATTTATAGTACTTAGAAGTAGAATAATTAGGTATTACTATTACTTATAGTATAATTAGTATATAATAATAAGTACTTAGAAGTAATAAGTAAAATACTATATTTTATAAACTATAGAATATACCCTAATTTATTTAAGAGAATACTACTAGGACCTAAAATAGAAGTAGTATTAGTTAGAGTTAAAGATATATAAGAACTCTACAATAAGATAAGATAAAAACTAAAGAAAGCTTAGAAATAAAGTATTTTATATATTAATTAAAAATAAAAAATAGTACCTTAACTAAAAGAAGAAGATAAAGCGTATCTTTATATAAAGAATCTATAAATAAAGTAACTTATTAAAGGACTAGACTATATTAAAGTTAGACTATTTTTAGTTAAAGAAGATAATAAGCTAGTAATAAAAATACTAGAACTACCTAAAGATACTAAAGTATACTTTAAGTTCTATATAAGCCTACTAGAACTAGCTAAGCTAAAAATACTAGTATAGTAGTAATTCTAATATTAAAAAGAAGAGGATAATAAGTTTAAAGTTAAAGACTTATAAAGATATTAAGAAATAAAATATAATACTTTCTAAAGTATATAGTTTCTCTAAAAGTAGCTAGTAAAATAGAAAGGCTACTTAGTAAGTAAAAATACGTAGGAACCTAAAGCTAATCTATAGAATTATTAGTAGATACTTAAGAAAGTAAGAAATAAGTACTATATACTAGGATATATAAGATATATAAAGCTATAGCTAGGATATAATAGATATATTAGTAAAAGAAAGTTCTATAATAAACCTAACTACGTAGAGCCTATAAAGTACTTTTAGTTATAATAAATTTATCTAATAAGCTAATAGTAAACTAGATAGTAAGAGAAGAGGTAATATTAATAGTAGTAGTAGAATAGTTAAGAACTTACGCTAAAACCTTATTACCTTCTTACTTTAACTTTAATACTAGGTATAAGGCCTTATAACAAGTACGCTCTTTAGTAGATTTTAATATTTTCTTATTATATAGTAAATAAGTAATAATAATAGTAAAAAGTTTTTAATTATTATTAACTTTTTTATAGAACTCTTTATAAGTTTAATTAAGAGACTCTTAGGTTATACTAATATAGAGATACCTTATATATTATAGGTATAATAAGAGAAATTAAAATAAAACTAATTAGTCTTAACTTAGGTACTAACAAAGTATAGGATAAGTAGGGTAATAACTTTAATTAAGAGACTACTTATAACTAGGATACGTAGTAGTAATCTATAACTACATATATATAGATTAGAGTAATCTATAATAATATATAAATAGATTAGAGTAATCTATAGTTACGTATAAATAGATTAGTATAAGTATATAGTTAAATAGAATACGTATTATTAGGATAGTATTAGTAATCTAATCTCTAACCTAGAATACTAATACTTAATATTCTATATACAAACTAACTATTATTTATAGTTATTACCTAATTATAATATAAGCTTTTATTATTAACTTTTAATCTACTAATAAACCTAGAAGTTATTAGAAAGTTAACTCTAGTAACCCTATTATATTATATAAGTATACTTAGTATACTTTAGAGTAGAATCTAGTATAATAAAATAAGAAATACCTAAAAGAGAATAATATAAATAAAGTGTTTCTAAAATATAGTTTATAGTAAAAATTTCTAATAAGAGATAAAGTTTATAAAACTATAAGGAAAGTAATATTATAGTAAGATAGTTTTTAACTAAAAGGTAGAGTAAACTACTTATAAGCTAGACCTAGCTAATAGAGGCCTAGGCCTAAGAATAGACTTAGCGTAAGAAAAGGGAATAGTATTATAATACTAAGTAGTAAGTAAACTATTATATTATATGTAATTAGGCTAAGTAATATAGTATAGCTAAATACGTAACTATTTAGTAGTAAACGCTCTAGAGCGAACGCTCTAGAGTAAATACTCTAGAATAAGCGCTTTAGAGTAAATACTCTAGAGTAAGTACTTAGAAATAAATACTAGATAGTAAGTATATAAGAACGTTAATAGACCTTTATAGACTATTATATTTAATCTCTTCTTTATACTTTTATTTTAATAGAGTATTATAACTAATACTTTAATTAGATTTTTATCTATCTATTAATACTTATATACTTTATAATACTCTAATAAGAGCTAACTATTAATTAAGTTAAGTAACTAACTTATTTATTAACCTCGCTTATCTTATAAAAGCTTACTTACTTTTATTACTTTTACTTAGTTCTAAAGACTTAATACTACTCTATTTTAAGTTAGTTTAAAGTAGTTAGCTTTAAGAGAAGAGTATATAAGCTCTTTAAAGAAATTACTAGCTAGTTAGTAATTACTCTATCTATTACTATACTCTTTACTATAACTTAACTCTCTATACTCTTACTATAATACTTCTAATCTACTAGTAACTTAGCTTAATACTTAATCTAGATTCTTATAGTTTTACTCTAACTTTAGCTACTATATATAAGATAGCTAATAAGCTACTAGCTATCTATAATATACTACTAGTTAAGTAAAAGTAGCTAGCTAACTTTATTAAGTATATAGATAGTTTTATAATATATTTTAATTATTTATATAATAAGTAGTAAGCTTTATATAAAGACTTAGCTACTATAAATAGCTAGTTTAAAATAGTATAGTATATAAAAGCTATATATAAAATAGCTAATAAAGATATTTATAACTTTAATAAAGCTAGCTTTATAATAAGTAAGATTATAACTTAGCTTATTATAATAAAGTTAAAGAAAAGAAGTAAGCTAAAAGCTATCTAGCCTAGTAATTATAAGTAGGTAATAGTAATTACTATAATTAATACTACTAGCTAAGTAGTTTTACTATTTCTTATCTTTACTAGTAAGTTCTATCTTTCTACTTAGTATAAAGAAAACTATATCTAATAAGACTAAGCTATTAAAATTAGTAAAAATAGCTAGATAATAGATAAGCTAGCTATTAACTAGCTTAAGTACTTTAATAAGTATATAAAGAACTAAGTAGTTAGTATATATTAGCTACTTATACTTAATAGTTATAAAAGCTACTACTTTTTTAAGTTTAATAAGATCTATAAAAAGAATAATATCTATATACTCTATATACTAGCTTACTTATCTTACTTACTTTAGCTTCTTAATATTAGCTACTTCTTTTTATTAAAGAAGGCGTATAGCTATTAAGTTAAGAGCTTAATCTAGAACTATATTAATTATATTACTAAACTTAAATTCCTACTAGCCTTTTATATAGCTTTTAACTAGGCCTTTATAAGAGTAAATATTTACTTAGCTTTTTAAGCTACTAGCCTTATTCTACTTTAGCTAGAAGTAGTTATCTTAAGACTTAATATCTAGCTCTATACGCCTACTCTAGCTACTCTAGCTCTACTAGAGGCTCCCTAAGTAGCTTATACGCTAAGTAACGTACGTAAGCTAGAGGCTTAGTTAACACTTATACGTAAGCGCGTACGCTAGTATAAGAGCTTATTACTAGTATTAATTATTAACGTAATTAATTAACTTAAAAAGGGAGCTTATATAATAATGCTAGAAGCTAAGTTAATATGCGATTAGATCTCTATTCTTAAGAGAGCTAATAAGGGAGCTAGTAAGCGTAAATTACGAAAAAAGAAGTAGATTTAGAAGAAAGGAGTCTTAATAAAGGGATAGGGAGAGGATATAATTGCTTAACTAGAGGCTGATCACTAGATTAATCGTGAACAGCACGAGAGTAGGCGGCGTTCAGGCTCAAGTCGCCAGGCTCGCGCACGCTGTAAGAGGTGCAGAGAGACTAGGCACAACTCGCGTACATGTAAGAAAGATAGAGAAGCTACTACTTGATTTATTATATAAATATATACTCTCTACTCTACTGCGTTGTTGAGTTGTACGCTTGAAGAGGTGCGCAAAGTTGGTTGGGTGCGCAACTCGCTTGCGTACGCAACTCGCTTGCCAACCACGTTATTTTAGTTGTCCCCAGCACGTATGTAAGAAATGTTGACAAAGAGCTAAAAAGCCTTGTGGTCGCGAAGGACTAGCTCAATTAGTGTGTAGCTGAACATTAATGTTCTCTTCTGCAAATAAATACACCCCTGAGAGTTATCCACTGCGCTCAACGTCGGCTGTGCTACATCGAACCTGGGGTCGTATACGCTTGCTTGAGCTATGTTTGGGGAGACACACCTTTTGTTGGTGGATCGATGTCTACTTCAACTCCTCTTGATGACCTACCCAAAACTATAGAAGACTCTATGTATGTTGCACTCCAACTTAGAATACCATATCTCTGGGTTGACCGATATTGTATCGACTAGTCGAACAACGTCGAGAAACACGACCTTGTTCAAAAAATGAACTTGATTTATCAAGGCGCAGCACTTACAATCATAGCTGCATCAGGAAACGGTCCGCAAAGTGGCCTACCAGGTATCAATGGCACCTTGCGCCCTCCTTTACGATCCTTCATGGTCAGAGGACAGCCCGAATTAAAATTTGTTGCTCTAAATAACCCAGTTGACGAGCTAAATAATTCTACTTGGATCACACGCGGTTGGACATTGCAAGAACTGGTTTTGTCTTGTCGCCGACTAGTTTTCACCGACTCTCAAATATATTGGCATTGCGCGGCAACGCAGGGCATAGAGGCTTTGGCGCCTATCATCCCCTTCGAGCCAGAGCTTGATGTTCTCGATCCATGGAGTTTAACTTACTTGATCAGAGCATTCAAATACTTAAATTTCAGTGACCGAGCTGGCCTATACATGCAACTAGAGGAATTCTTTCAGAGACGGATATCATTTAGCAAGGGCATTGTGATTGCTATTCTAGGGATTATTCATGGATTCTCAGCGAATGATAAGCAAGTAGAGATTCGTGCTGCCCAACTTCATGGCGTACCGATACTCTATTGCAATCCAACATCAATGGCCAGTTGGAATTCTCTGCCAGTGGGCTCTCCAATATCGCAATTCGCCCTCAGTCTAGGTTGGACGGTTAATAATAGTAATTACTTGCAGGAGTTGTCGGAGAGCAGAAAGTGCATTTATCCATCATGGAGCTAGGCATCTATCAAAGCAAGCCGACACCCAGACACCACCGCCTCGCTCCATTATCCAAATGACTATGGTAAATTCCATTACCAGGAGGATATAAGTATCTGGGCTGTACTTTGCAATGGCAATCTTATCAACATGAACCGCTACCCGGAGACCTATATGCACGTTGGCGGACATGAGGCGTTCCAAACATGTATCCAAATAAGAAGCTGGGCTGTCAAATGCTATATGGACAAACGAGACCTCCCTGGTTTTTGCCTCTGTTTTTGCAGCTTGGATGTTCCACAGCGACAACCTAGTAAAGATCTTGTCGCTTTGTATATCGGGACTAGGGACACTGTTCGGGGTAGAATAGTCGCCATCTTAATCACAGAAAAGCTGGATGATTCAACTTATCAGCGCATTGGATTATATGAATACCTCGATTTGAAGACAGCTATTGAAGGTGATACTGAAGCCCTTCTCTGCAGAATTCGGCCAGAAGGCGGTTGGGAACTCATGACTTTGTCGCTAGTTTGATAGGCCGCTTTTCAATGCATTTTCCTTGCAAGTCCATTCGTCACCAATATTATTTGTTGTGCGCAGACACAAATTCGAGACTGGAAGAAGCGGGAATTAGATCGAGCATAACAATCATTTTGATGTCTAATGTCGCACTTGGCTCCACTACGGGCAAGCAGCAGAAGATCACCTGGACGAGAAGCCATAAATCACTCGTGTATATTATAGCCCACAGTAGAGCTCAGAGCGCAGTCTAACGCGATTCTTAAATTCAATCATTTCTATTATTCAAGGAGAAATAGTAGATGTATGTTTCCGAGAAGTGTGAGATTATCACAATAATGTCAAGGATATCTCCCATGAGTTGAATATCAGAGACGCAAGATATATTAGCCTCTAGTCCAAGAGAATTCACGCCATTGAAAGTGTGTTGTGCGCCAAGTATGAATCCTGTCCTCTTGTGTATCATTCACCCTCATCACGTGCTAGTAGCCAATCAAAACTACGGCCAAAATGTATAATAACGTTAAATTGAGACTCCAGTAATTGAGCATGTGATTCCAATTATTCACACAGCCGTTGCCTACACTAGCACGTATCTTAGCGTGTACACTTATCATAACGAGTACTATATCGCACACAATGACTATAGAATCAATCAATTATTTTGTTCAATAGATAAAGCAATGCAGTGTTACGCCTGATTTTTTCTAGTGGGCTTTTTCTTGAAATTGTAGAGCCTACAGAGCCACCGCTTTGCTAACCTGGCTCTCTTATCTCATGTCCACAGGCTATATATGAAGCTCACTAATTCTGAGATTGCCTGAGAACAAGGCAAGCATGGATGCCATCAAGCATGCCGAAAACGCCGTCTCTCACACCAACGAGAATAGAACGAGCGCGCGCTTAAAATAACCGATCACCGGCCCGCCTCTCAACGAATCTATATATTCATTGCGCAATCAAGGGTGATGCCCCTCGCAGTCACGAAACACACCACCCCTCAAGGCTTTTTATAATCACTTTGCGGTAATTCGAGCGAATTAGAAATGTCATATGCACTTTTCGTATCTAATATGCAATCCTCCCTCACGGCGTGCGGTGACTGTGCCATATGCTTATCAGTGATCGGAGCTACCTCTCCTTCCACCACCCGCCATGCCTTCCGGTGTGTGCTGCAAATTGCACCCGATGGCAGGAATGCATAAGCTGTGGTTACAAGGGAGTACAGTGCAGCCTGACCCATCGCGGTGGAACGGGAATCTCGGGTTATGTTGGGCAGGACGCATCACATCGAAAACAATTAGAGACTTCCTAGATCAGCCTTGTGCATGACAGGAGGTGACTAATGATATCTAGTGCGCTACGTGACGGAGCCCTGTTGATCTTGTCAAGCAACATTGCCAAGCCGGGCACTTGATCTTGACAGCTACGTGACCGTCGCACTTGGTAAACAGACGGCAACTGTATTCGTTGTGTGTTAGAATTCGAGTGATACAAATATGGTCTGATTCTGCCACTCCCGCTGTCAAGTAACAAACCTGTCAAAATTCTGTGGCCCGTCGGTTCTGCGTGCAGCCGCGCTGTGCAAGGCCAAACCCACGTTTCCTGAGCGTCAACCGTGTAACCCCTGCGTCAAACACGGGGAAATGCTTACCATATAGGTATGTTGACGCTGTGAGACACCCGCCCTGCACTGTAACTGTCGCTCAAAAGTGGAGACGTAGCCTTGTGTTACTATCGATGACAATGGCGCTAGCGTCCCACGCTGCAATACGCATCTTGGCAGCAAGAAGCAAACAGCAAAATTTTGACACTTTGTACTTTTCGTCTCTTGCAAATGAGGCTTTCTCTTCATCAGATTGCCGTGGAATCTTGGTAGTGCTACTGGTGATAGGGTCTTGACCGAGGACACGTCAGCCATTCTTAATGGTCCTCGTGTTGAGATACGCGTAGATGATTTAGACAAGGAATGTCCAGAAACTCGGGTAGACAAACTCGTCCTCGAATATGCGCCTGACCTGCTCTAGAACAAATGACTCCACTTTCCCTACATTCTTGAGTACTTGCTTTCCAGAACCCTGCCCACCGATTTCACTCTCTACCCGAATGTTCTCTAGTAGACCGCCAATTTTAGGGCGATATACTGGCTGGGCATTGTTACCACGGGAGTCGACTTGGAGGCCATCGAACCCAGTATCGCTACCAGCTAGAGCCTCGGCGTCGTCAGGTGAGAGAAAACAAAAGTGAGCCCGCTTCTTGATGTAGGCTAGGATGGCAACACCATCGAACGTGAGCCCAGTGATGTTCAGCTTAAGAGGAATACCGACAAAACTTTGCATTGGATAGTCCAAGAGAATTTCTGCGGTAAGGGACATTTTGATATCTCCAGAATACTGTACATGAGCAACGACCTGAATATCTTCGGGACTTTTTTCATGCATGTGGTGAGGCGATGTAGACGAAGGTCTAGTGTAACCATGCTGGGAAGATTCGTCATCCGACTTGGCAAAGGACCGCCTACTTTCATCATCATGCTGATGTTGCGAAGATGGCCGAGAGGCAGGGTCTGGATGGGACTGCGGTGTCAACGTTAGAGAATTGAAGGATGCGGCATGACGGAGGCGCATGTTAGTCGGGGTTGATGGCCGGCCATAGGGGTTGTCTAACCAGCCCTGCAGTTGGGCGCCGGCCACAGCAGCAAGAGGCGTAGTGGCACCAGAAAGCCCTGCACTGAGTGGAAGATGAAAGTAGTTGATGTTGGAGGTACCACCAGGAATGCCTGGTGTGAGGACTCTATGAAGCAAAGGGCTAGTTAGCTGCTCATTGTGCGCCAAGGAGGTACGGCTAGTAGGTGTTCTCGTGTTGGCACGAGCCGAAGCTAAATGTGTTTGTCTCAACGTGTGCTCTTGTGCGTGTGATGTGCTCCTGCCAGCACCCCTCGATGGTGGCTCTTTGGAAAGCTCTCCGGCAGAATCGATGAAATTGCGCGGGTTACTATCGAGCGCTAGCTCATGGTGATGATTTACATCTTTAGGGTCGTCTGGGTAATCCTCGTCGTCCTCATAGAAATCTGGCAGAGGATCACATATGTCCTTGATCTCGACTTCTGGCGACGAGGTGCCAAAGTCGAACGAGTGGACGTTGACGGAGCGAATAAAACGTGGCAGTGTGACCTGCTGGAATTTGTCGTGAATGAAGGCGCGGATGCTTTCTGCACGTGCAGCACCATCTGAGCCGCCAGTCAAAGTATCCCAATTGATATCAATGGACATGGCTAAGAGGAATCGAGTGTTTGGGGTTGGCAAAGGCAGGTTGAGGTGGCCGTCGGTTCCGGAAAGGGAAATTATCGGCCGAGCTCAGGTTGGCACTACCTCCGACCAACCAGGACCCCAAGCTCCATGGCGCCGCATCATGTTTATTCTCCTCCGTGGATATGCCACCAATGAAGTGATTATCCAGGATGCTAACCGCACTGCATTCAACGCTTGATATTGGTGCAGGCATTGACTTGGCTGCAAAGCCATTTTCGAGCCGGCGTGCGGCACAGGCACAGGCACAGGCACAGACAGGTACAGTCACAGGTAGGTACAGGTATAGACAGATGGCTGTCGCCAAAGGTGCAGAGGTGGTTGCTATTGCCGTGGACAATTAGAATACCTAGCATCTAGGTAGCTAGTGTCCAACGGTCAAGAAAGCCGCATGGGTGCTGCATGTGCGCATCGTGGCGCCGCCATGCCGCAGATCGGCTCTGGGATTTTGGAGGCATCCATCATGAATGTAGCTTAGGAAATGACCAGGATTAAGGATTAATGCTGGTAGGTAGGGTAAATTAGACACAAGGCAATGAGCGATAAGGGCTGGCTAAGCATGTCAGGCTGAATGGCTTCTAGAAGGAGGGTTTCCCGGTTGGCTGCATGGCCGCAGATGCAGGACCTGGGGCGTATCCTCTTGGAATATACGATTTATAGTTGGCTATATGGCGATCGTACCAGAGTCTGTCGTGGGTCGATGCTGCTGGGGATTGTGCGCAGATGTGGTATGCACAGCTGACTGTGCTCGGCAGAGGTGGCCACGGGCCGGGCCTCTGGTGAGGCGGAAGGATTACAGAGAAGATGCAGTCATGTTGGCAAAGTGGAGTAGGCATGGTATGCAGTGCATGACGGGGGAGCAATTACCTGGTTTCAAGGGCAAGGCTGTGATACAAGAGATGATATAGTAATATGAGGAACTAATCAAGTGGTGCTTTAGCGGGGTCACTTGCAAGCTGGCTTGAGCGTCGTGCACCAATCACAAGGGCGGACGGTAGGGCTGCAAGCGACGGTGATTGGCGAGAAACGGCGGTGCATATCCAGCGCAGATCAGCATGCAGAGAGGTTCAGGGCGTAGGAATCAGGAGTTCAGACAGCGGCCCGCGTCTGGAGCACAGGTGCTCGCTGGCAGGCGCGTAGACATTATTGATTGGCGTCTTCTACGACAAGGACAAAGGTAGAGTAATACAAGATGGAAGGGTGCTGGCCCAGCGTGGAGCCACAACACAACGCCAGTCGCAGTGCCACCCAAAAAAAAAAAAAAAAAGACAAAGCCGTGGAAACGCCGGGACTTTTGATATTTCCATGACGCCGTGAAATGCAAAGCCGAGGATGAGCATGGCCCGAGTCTATGAATGCTCGCAGCGCTCGCACTTCTCGTCGTGTTTGACCACCTTGACGTTGTTGACGTTGCAATTTGTTGTTCTCGACGTGGCACACGTGGCCGTGGCTGATGTCTCATGGCCGCAGCCGTATTTGTGCACAACCTTGAGACACATGTCGGGCGACGGCGGGTGCACGGCGGCGAGTGTGGAGGGGGAAGGGAAGGGGAAGAAGGCGGGGTGGGGCCCTGGCGATGCTGATTGGCCAAGGGCGGCGGGCAGATAAAGGCAGAGCGGCCAGAATGGAAGCAGGAGGGCGATGGATGGACCAGAGCAATGGCGTTGATGTTGATATTGGTGTTGGTAGTGGTAGTGGTAGTGGTAGTGGCAGTGGTGGTGTTGATCCTGCAAGTCGTACTTGTATTTGATGCGCTTGGTTGCTGGCGCGTGTTTGTTTGCTGGCAGAGGCGGCCACGCAAGGTACCTCGAAGCTGCTTTAGGAGAGGAGAGAGTGGTCGAAGCGTCCAAAAGGGATAGCTGGGGATGCGCAAGTGTTTTATAATGGAGCCATTGCTGGGTGCCGGGCAGGCGGTACCTCTCTCGATTCTTAGATTGCTCTGACTGCCGTTTGCAAGAAGAAGCACGACTTGTCGTGCACGCCGTTGGACTCGTGCGGAACGACAAGGAGCTTGCTTTAGCCCTTCACGCCATGTATGCAGCCCGGGATCTCGCCGCCAGGGTACCCCATCCTATGGCGGGCTGCTCCAGCCTAATTTCTCCGTCCGTCACCTTCACTCATCACATCACGCCCTCCCTATTAACCGGCTCGAAACCGCGGTGCCGCGCCTTAGCCCTGCAGATCCAGCGGAGCTGCAACCCGCCCACTATCGTACGTGCTCCACGTTGTCGCCAGCGCCTGTTCCTGCATTCACATGACCTGCCCAGAGGCAGACACTCAGTAGAGGAATGCGCCCTGGCGGCCACTGTACCACGATTGCACAACGCTCCCGCATGGCACCCCAGTCTTGCACCGCTGCCAAAGGTTAAGCAGCCTGCGTCCAGCAAACACTCGTTGTGTTCACTCAACCACCTCAACTGGCACGGATGGAACATTGCCCCAATGCATTGCCAAGCACTGTCCTTGCATTACACCTAGGTACCTACTGACGGACATGCCTCGACGGCTCGCCGTCCAGCGCCGAGCATGCAGCCATCCAGGCTCTTCCTGTGCTGTGCTGCGCTGTGCTGTGCTGCGCTGTGCTGTGCTGTGCTGTGCTGTGCTGTGCTGTGCTGTGCTGTGCTGTGCTGTGCTGTGCTGTGCTGTACTGTACTGTACTGTGCTGTGCTGTACTGTACTGTACTGTGCTGTGCTGTACTGTACTGTGCTGTGCTGTACTGTGCTGGTTGCCTGCGAAGCATGCCAACTGGCCTCACCCGCGGTCAGATGGCTTCTTGGTGGACTGTTGATTGCCACCACGCCGCCCGACAGCTGCTGTGTCGCCTGTCAAAAAATCTGTTTCACGTTGCTCAAACAGCCAAGCAGGGATGGCGCCAAAAAAACACACGCCCAACGCGGCCTAGCCTGTCGGCCCGCTGCACACCAGATCGCCCTTGTGCAACATCGCCCTGCAGCCATGCTATCGACCTATCGACCTATCGACCTATCGACATATCGACGCAGTCGACACGCTGCTGAGCGACGGCTCGACAGCTACGACAACGTCGTCCGCGGTCATGTATTGCTGCGTCAAGCCGCCTAAGTGCCGGCCCATCCTCGCTTAAACTCGGTTCTCGCGACCCTCTCCAGCGCATCCAACTCCCTTTGAAACTCTCTGCTCCTTTTTCACCCAATCAGCCACAGCCGAGGTCAAATGTCGTGCAAATAGCTGCCTGTGCCATAGCTGCATAGTTACCTGTATCGGGCCGCTGCTGACGCACTGCTCACGCAACCGCGCAACCACCAACGTCTCCGCTTTTCCAATTTGCAAACATTGACGCTTGTGCACCTGTTGACTCCTGCATGCCACAGCTGAAAACCGCTGCCTCCACAACATTCAAACCCGCTTGCACATGGTTCGCCCATAGTTCGCCCATAGTTCGCCCATAAGGTTTGCCCTCCGGATTACCTTTGGCCGGAAGAGCGTGATGCCGTTTAGCTTTGCTAAAAGTCCCCCAAACTTTGCGTTGCCGTGACGCCCCGTGCAGGTGGCTTACCTTGCCCAGTTTCACCGTCTTGAAAGCATGGAGACGGTCAAAGTGTCGCTATTGTGCCAAATGCGACGTGCCTTTGCAAACATTGCCCCCGCATCAACCTTTTGACGTCACGACAAATATTATCATCGTCACGAGCCTGATTGGCTGACGTCCACATCCCACCCCGGAGCGCTCCTCAGTATCTAATGCACATGTGGATTTGGGAGAGGAGAACTCAATTTTGCGTGCGACACCAGAACGTCGCTATGACGTTGAATTATAATCATTGCCTGACGACCCACCAAGACATACAAATGCTTCCTGCCCTGTCCAACTTCCCTCTTTAAATCCTTCAACATCCCCAATGACGTCTCACATTCTCTCCAACGCCGCAGGAAAGGCCAAAGACATGGCTGGCGCAAAAAATCAAAAGATCACCGACCTAGCTGCCAAGACAAAACATGTCGACGACAAGAGCTGGAAAATGACGAGTGATTACGGTGTCAGGCAAACCAACACAGACGACTGGCTGAAAGTAGCTACCCAAGACAAGCAAGGTCCCATGCTTCTGGAAGATCACTTTGCAAGAGAGAAGGTGTGTTTGACCACAATCCTCTTTGATCAAAAGCGTGAGTTGAGACCAAAAATGTAGATTCACCGCTTCGACCACGAACGCATCCCTGAACGCGTCGTCCACGCTCGTGGATCCGGCGCTTTTGGCAAATTCACTCTTTTCGAATCGGCTGCAGATGTCACCTCTGCAGGTGTGCTCACCGACACCTCACGTGAGACTCCTGTGTTCCTGCGCTTCTCTACTGTCCTTGGCAGTCGTGGCTCTGCAGACACAGTCCGCGATGTGCGAGGCTTTGCAGTTAAGTTTTACACTGACGAGGGCAATTGGGATATCGTAGGCAACAATAGTAAGTTTACTCAACGTAGTGACTTTAACCTACCACAATCCCTAACTTGCCATCTAAAGTTCCCGTATTTTTTATCCAAGATGCCATGAAATTTCCAGACGTTATTCATGCCGGTAAACCTGAGCCTGATAATGAGATTCCTCAAGCTCAGTCTGCTCACAACAACTTTTGGGACTTTCAATATATGGTATAGATCCTGTTTTTCTTTTATACGAGTGCTTTGTTGGCTGAGAGCTTGCTACATTTACCTATTTCGCTGGCTAACGTATCTTAGCACCCTGAAGCCACACACATGTTCTTCTGGGCTATGTCGGACCGAGCCATTCCACGATCATACCGTATGATGCAGGGTTTTGGTGTGAATACCTTCACGCTCGTTAATGACAAGGGTGAGCGGCACTTTGTTAAGTTCATATTTACACCTGAGTTGGGTGTGCACAGCTTCGTTTGGGACGAGGCTCTAAAAATTGCCGGTCAGGATCCTGACTTTCATCGTAAGGATCTTTGGATGGCCATTGAAAGCGGCGCATATCCGAAATGGAAGTTTGGAATTCAGGTAATCCCAGAATCCAAAGAGAACGACTTTGATTTTGATATCCTCGACGCCACCAAAATCTGGCCGGAAGAGCTTGTACCAATCCGCTACATTGGCCAACTTGAATTGAACAGAAATCCCGACGAATTCTTCACACAGACTGAACAGGTTGCTTTCTGCACAGGCCATATTGTCCCTGGCATAGGATTCAGTGATGACCCACTCCTACAGGGTCGCAACTTCTCTTATTCTGACACCCAACTGTCTCGACTAGGAGTCAACTGGCAAGAGCTTCCAATCAATAAGCCTGTTTGTCCGGTAATGAACTTCAATCGTGATGGCTCTATGCGACACACCATCACCAAGGGTAAGGTTAATTACTGGCCCAACCGCCACGAGTCTGTTCCTCCTGCCACAGTAGAAGAAGGTGGTTACGTTGACTTTGCTGCAAAATTTGCTGGTATCAAGGCACGTACACAAAGTAAGAAGTTCAGGGAACACAAGGACCAAGCTGAGTTGTTCTACAACTCGTTGTCGGAACCCGAGAAGATGCACGCCATGAATGCGTTTGCATTTGAGCTCGACCACTGCGATGACCCTGTTGTTTACAAACGAATCTGTGAGCGCATCTGCGAGATTGACCTCGGGTTGGCACAAAAGGTTTCTGAAATGGTTGGTGCAGACGTCCCAACCGAACAAACTCGACCGAAGCACAACAAAAAAGCAAAAGGTCTTTCGCAACTTGAATATGCGCCAGAAACTCCCACCATTGCAACCCGCATGGTAGCGATTCTCATCGCTGATGGCTACGACAAGGTTGCATACAATGGCATTAAGGCTGCATTGACCGCTGCTGGTGCGCTTCCTTTCACTATCAGTCCTCGACGAAACAAAATCTACGCCGACGGCGAGGACAAGGGTGCCAGCGGTGTTATAGCAGATCACCACCTGGAAGGCATGCGCTCAACAATGTTCGATAGTGTGTTTGTTCCCGGTGGAGCCAAATCCGTTGAAACCTTGCGTAAGAACGGACGTGCTGTGCATTGGGTTCGTGAAGCTTTTGGCCACTTGAAAGCCATTGGTGCGACTGGCGAGGCTGTTGATTTTGTGCGTCAAGCTGTGGATTTACCTGGCATGCAGTTCTCGACTGCTGGTGATGTTGTTGAGTCATATGGTGTTGTGACTTCGAGCCAGGTGCGACCACAGAGCTTCAAAGAGGCGGTGCAAATGGTGAAGGGTGCAAAAGATTTTGTGAGTGCGTATGCCTTTGCGATTTCGCAACACAAGAACTTTGACAGGGAGTTGGCTGGGCTGAATGCCATGGTTGCTTATTAGTCGAGGGCTTGTGGAATTTGTTGTTCTCTATCATTGAGCTGAATGGTATATATGTTGCTATGTGACGATATTAACAGGGCACTAAGTACATGCATGTTTTGTCATCCTAATATACGAGTTTTTTTTTTTTAATACTTCTCTTTTGAAGGGTTTGCATTACTTTGGCAGGTTTTCAGCTCAATGACTCTGAGGTTCTGAGAAACGAAGCCAGAAACTAAAGACTTCACAATGTTCAATGGTTGATGACCAATGTTTTAGTTTCATCAGCTTTCCCAAGCCAACACCACAACATTGTGCATGCTGCACATCTCGCAAGAACACGAACGATGCTCCAAGCTCGCAAAATCCGGCTTCGAAAATGGTAGTCTACGAACTATCATATACTGCCATGACATGTGTGTCATGATCTTGAGATGATGCTGAGGAAAACTCCCTCATCAATACACGAAGCAATACATCGCCTTACTCGTGCAGACTCGATACACGTCCTTCAAGACATGCCAACATGATGTTCGCCAAGCTAAACTTAGCACGCTGTTGGTATAAATTAGCGAGCTTGGCTGGGCAGTTTTAGTATGATATGGCGTGGCGATCGCGAACACGGGTGATCTATCTCTATAATAAAGGCATAGATTCAAGGATATATAGGGGTGCCATGTGCAAACTCGTGGCATTCACGCAGCCAAAGTGTATAGCAATCATCCTTATTTAATTAATATTTCCAACTTCGAAGGAACGATTTGAATAAGGAAAGAGCTGGTATTGTGTGAGGTTTTCTATCGGGAAAGGTTGGATTTGCCGCTTTCACGTCACAATAGAAACAACGGGCTTTGAATTCTACCTGGCGAAAAAATTGGAAGCTTGGTTGGAACTTATAAACCCTCAATTTTATGAGAACGTCATGTCAACCCCCCCTGCACGCGGCTGGATCGATCCCAACTGGCCGCCACCTGGCGAACCTGGTGATGCGACCGTGATCATCTATGGCTACACGCCATCATTTGCACTCGGAGTACTAGCCTGTGTCCTCTTCTTCGTCGCTGGCCTCGCACATGCATGGCGATTACTAAAGTACCGAAGCTGGTATTTCAGTATTATGATGATCGGGATAGCATTTGTGCGTATTCTCTTCGTTTCATTGTCGTCGACTGAACCACGAAAAGTTGTGAATCAATGACAAACAAACAAACAATTTCTAACAATATCCTAGGAAGTCGTCGGCTATGTATTTCGGTGTTTCTCCGCACGCAAAAACCCATACAAAGTATCTTATTTTGTGGTCCAGTACTTCTTCATCGTCGTCGCACCCGTGTTCTTTGCCGCATCCATCTACACTATTCTCAGCATTCTGATTCAAGTAACCGGTCGCCAATATGCGCCTATGAAGCCAAAACTCATTCTATGGATATTCATCGCCTGCGATGTCGTCGCTACCGTTGTCCAGATCCTTGGCGCAGCACTCATTGGCGTTGCGGCATCAAATCGCAGAGATCCCATGACGCCGAATAATATTCTTCTTGGTGGATTGGCCTTCCAAGCTTTCACGTTCCTTGTGTTCATCGTTCTTTTTATTTCATTCGCTGTCAAGGCGAAAGGGGTTTTGTTCCACCATGTTCGCAAATTATTCTACGTTGCTTTTGCAGCAGCGGTACTCCTGTTCTACATTCGTGTGTGCTTTCGTTTGGCAGAGACGTCTGATGGGTTGTACGGGAAATTCAACACAAACGAGGTTTACTTTGGTACGCTGGAGTTCATGCCAGTGGTACTCGCGGTATGGATATTAGGAGTCTGGCATCCGGGAAAGTGTGTGCCACGAGCGCCGTCGAGCGCCATTGGGGAAGTGGATGGGGAGAAGTGATTTTACCATGGACCAGATGAGATTTCGGAATGTTGAAGATGGACGGCATTTGATGAGAAAATTGTGACAGACGAATTGGATTATACAATTGATATACAGTTGTCGCTAACGCTGCATATGTTCGACTCTAGATTCATTGAAGCTAGAGAGGCACAAGTCGTTGGAAATCATTGTCTGTCACTTACTGGAGAAACCCGATCAAGGTACCAAGTATCTCTCTTTCAGTGACCTCAACTTCTAAATTGCCATCGAGTTGGGCCTGTAATGTCTTCTTGACGTCTGCGAGGCTTTCATCGCGCTCGCTCAAGGCTTTAATGATTGCCTTTCTTGCACCATCATCTTCGGCCACTAGCCATGCGAGGATTGCATCAATACGCCCGAGGCAGTAAAGTCCTTCACTCAACCGGGTGGGGATATTGTCTATATCAATCTCGTCCTGCTCTGCTTTTGACAACCCTCTTTTCCGATCGGATAGCCGAGCATCGAACACTGCAACGCGATTGCCGTAGTCTCTTCGTAGCATGACAAGCTTGCCGACTTTTTCATAATCCTTTTCAAGAAACTTTGCTAACAGTCTAAATCGTGCATCCGAGTTACCTGGCAATGAGCGCAAGAGTGAGGCAAATATGCCAAGGACATGCTCGGTTTGTTCTGGGTCATGTTTCTTTGTTTTCATGAAGGAACCAAAAAGTGGTTTTAAGCCTCGAGCTTCAACGAGTTTCTCGCACACAGCCATTGCAGTGTTAGGCACGGTATGTTCTGTCGGCTCCTTATTCTCTCTCTTAGGACTTGTAACGTCAGTTTGTGCTTCCTCTGCAGGTGCACCCTCTGCATAACCGCATGCATGGTCCAACACCTTGAACGATCTGCTCTTACTCGTCTTGCCATCCCTGACAAAAAGAAGGCACAACTCTACACCTTCTGCCTGGAGGAACTTTGCTTTCCCTACCTGCTCCTCTACGATCGATGAGAGGCAGTTGAACATATTCTCCATGTATTCTTCTTCGTCGCTGTCCTTTTCAGGATCACCTCTTCGGTATGGGGCGAGGCTCGTGAGGAGGACTTCCACACCGTTTGCGTTGGCTATGCGAGAACGATTCAGACGGGAAGATTGTGTGAGGATGGAGAGAATCTCGGAGGCGTATTGCTTGTTCTGGGACGTAGACTTTTCAGGCTTCTGTATACGGCCCAATAGCCAGGCGAGCAATGTATTGTCTTTACCAATCATGTCTATATTCGAGGGTTGTGAGAGGAGATTCTCTATGACACTAAGAGAGTAGTAGACACCAGAAGCGTCGGCGGAATCAGTTTCGTCAAAGCGTGCAAAGTTGGATATGAGGAGGCTGAGCAGGTCTGCGTCAAGGAATGCCGTGACCACGGCATCCCACTGTCCCTGTTCTCCAACGACGTCTTCATCTGTGAGCTCGGATATTATTTCAATAGCAGCAATAGCGATGTCTGTGTTTTCATGGGCCAGGAGCTCGACCAGCTTTGCGGCCGCTGGATTATTGGCAAACTCCTGATATAATTCGGCATGTTCTGACAGTGTGCTCAGGCTCTTTATGCTCTCGTCCAAATCACCCTCGGACTCCATAAACTTTGACGGATCGCCTTCGTACTTTGCGCGCAAAGACGTGTTCTTGTTGACCTTCTTCTCGAAGTTTAGACACAGCTTTCGCAGCCAGGCAATATCGTACTTCTCATCTTTTATAGCCTCTTCGCCGTCCTGTGCGTCTAGATAATCCATAGCGTCTTTCGCGTCTTCGTCCAGCCCTCCACCGAAGAATCGTCCTTCATCATCGTCGCCAGGTCCATCCTCTTCGAAGTCTGCTGGGAGGGAAGGGCCAGCCTCCTCATCGTCATCTTCATCCTCTACGGTCGCATTTTGTCTGGCATGACTGTTGGGACTGAGTTTGGCCGACTTGTAGGCTTGTGTTGGGTCTGCTTCGCGTGGATTTTCGAATTTGCGCTTCGTCGCGCCGCTTGCGCCTCGGAAGAGATCGTCAATGCTTGTCATCATGGGTAGGTTGGATGTGCGGTAATGCTATGCTTTTGCGCGCGTCGTAAGAGCCGTAGGCTTGAGCTGCTAGCGCGTCCTCGCGGAACGCTAACCCCATTCAGCGCCAATATCACGACCTGACACGATCAATACATCCTGCGATTACATCGCCACTCGTACGAATAGGTTGTTAGGGCATAAATGATTCGCCTCACGAAAGGCCGTCGGAGGGCTTGCCTTCAGCAATGCTCATATTCTCGTATAAGGACAGAGAGAGGGATGAGCGTATCAGCTGGTCCACACAAAGTTAGTGCTATAAAGATTTAGCTGAATCTATACGTATACACTGTATAGGATCGACAGGCACCTTGAAATATAATCAAGGATTACCAAAACCCAAATTTAGCGCCGTACAGTGACGAACTAACCACTTGCGTAGCTCTTGGGCAACTCACCAGATACTCTACTGCTACAAACATGAAAGAGTAGCATAGGAACGAGCAATCTTCATTTCATAACCGACCCCATCTCATACTTAAATGAGGTCCATATAGGCGGTAACGACTGGAGTTATATTTTTCATTTCCTGTCTTACGTACATTACGTACATCTGAACAATACTAGCTTGTCTATTTCTCCGGTGGGTATACAACAATGCGATCTATGTCCGCACCTTTATACGTCTGATTATTATAGAGCCCACCTATTGTGATAGAATTATGGGTTCCATTTTCAAGATTCAACAACAACGGCGTGCTGAGAATGATGCCCTTATGTGTATCTCTCTGGAACAGCGTCTCTAGGTTTTTTGTCTTGTTGTTTACAATAACGCTGCTGATCCTTCGTAATTGCCATGTTCCACCAATTCGATCCGGTGTTCCCCCAGGCTGATCACCGAAGCCGAAATCGTCCGTATTCTGATGGTAGAAAGAAACCCATTGTGGTTTCCCCGTGCCCGCAATGTTGTTAAACGTGACTTTGGAGTCGTTGCCGTAGATACCAGTGGTGATGATCGAATCGCTTCCGAAAACAGCTTCTTGGTGAAAAGCGGAACCAGAAGTGATAGCGTTTTTAGAGTAATATGTGGTCCCTTTTATGGGGGTGACTTCGCCAGTTTTGATGTCTAGGTCGTATATATCATACCATTTTAGTTTAAGAGATTTTTTCTCGTCGTCTATGTCGAGAGGCAGCCAAATATAGCGCGATTCCCAGAGAGAGATAGAGTCCCATTGATCGCCGAGGTAGAGGTAGGTTGTCTTTTTAGTACCGTTAATACGAAGCGAGAAACCTGATTGGGAGTTGAAGGTCCGCGTGTTGAGTGGGGAGATGATGAAGGGCTGGGACCATGGGCCTGAAAGCTTGTCGGCTCGAAATGCTACAACATCTGCAGTTGGTCAGCGTCTAGACAGGGGCATTATTTGTCTTTAAAAACCCACTATTAGGCCTGTATCCTGTTTTGTGGCTCATAAGTGCAAAGTAGCTCTTGTCAGTTTGGATAATTGTCGGCGCCTCAAGATCGTATTTGTCGAATCTGTGTATGACTTTATCAAGACCAGTGATGTTCTCGTTATATGAGGTTAAATATACGTCGCGGCCTTCCTTCCGATCACCATTCGAATAAAGTGCGTACGATCGACCATCTTTGTAGTCGGTAAACATCCCGAAATCCTGTGACCAGTTACCCAACGGCTTGGTTGCATCCACAAACTTATATGGCCCGGTGATATTATCTGACTGGGCAAAACCTTGTAGCAGCCAACCATAGGTAGAATTGTCGGCATGCCACCACATCTACATACTATTAGCGAGGACATTCAAATAGTATGATGGCTGTAGGATGCCTCACGTGATACTTCCCAGTACCCTTACTGTATGCGACCTTGGGCCTCTGAATGATATGATGCGTGTCAATGTATGGGTGCCCCTCGATTGGCTTCAAGGCTAGGCCATGGGGCTCCCATGTTACAAGATCGTCTGAGCTGTAGACGGAGACGCCGCCACCTTCTACTCGGCCCTCAACTTTGTACTCCCCAAACCAGAAGAACTTTCCAGTCTCCTGATCGATTGTGACGCCGCCAGCATGTGCGTTCACGAGATCCCCTTTTATATCCTTCCATCGTGCCCCAGGGACAATCCACTTGGCTGAGACACATGTGGCAACTAGCAATAGACATGAAAGTGTACTGAAGCCCATTATGACTGGGGAGGGAAAGACGAAATGGGATGCCAAAAAACAATGTCATCATTGTTGTGTTGCTTTATAGATTACATCCAGACATGGGTGTTTACTGGCCAAGCCGGTCCCGGGACTCATTCGCCCGAATCTCCAGGAACACACTTGTTCAGATCTGTGTGCGGGGTTCCAGGCTACCAGAATGGGTGATCACCGTCATCAAGTTTATTCTTCCCCAGGTTTCTGGGCAACGCTAACCATTTTGTAAGGCAGTGCATGTAAGAACGGAAAAACCAAGAGTCTGGTTACTGTTCCGAAGGTGGGGAGCTTAGTCATGAACACAGGATACAAAAATATGGCTGGGAGGTGAAGATGTTCCTCAACATCCTAAAGTCTCGAATAATAGTATAGCAAGAATCAAAAAGATACGAGCGTGAGTGGATGTATGCTGAACTGAAGCTTGCGGACGAGTCCGAAATTAGCAAGTGCGCTTATGTAATGAAAATTCGGTGTCTCCAGCCGGGACCGCGCTATCATAATGCAATCTAAGGCCACAAATTTTAGGCGAGGCACTTTTCGATATTAAGCGTGGTCACGAGGTCTATCGACGCTATAAATTATTAGAAATATCTAGAAAAAAGCTCTAATATCGAAGAATATTTGAATTCCTTAAAGTTTAAGTACATAATACTATTATTTTTAAGATGCTAGTTTTATGAAATTAATTTTGAGAGATATCAAGTACTTTCTATTAGTTTAAAGAAGTTAAAAATGTATTGCGTTGCTAACTTATAGTTAGGTAAAGTTTACCTTGCCTAAAATTAAACAGTGCCTTGCCCAAAATTTGTGGCTTAATCCAAGTGTCGAGTACGCTTCGGGTCTAGATTTCTTGCGACTAGATTTCAGTTTGACTAACTACTTATAAGACACGAATCGAGATATATATAACGTAGATGGCATGCGAGCGGCGCTGGCAAGCGAGCGGCGCCCCCTAAAACACACCAAAAAAGCTGAAAAACAGCCTCCTAGATCTCAACGTTAGCGATTTAATATTATCTATAAACCTAGGAATACCTTCTTATACTCAATTTCAATCACTTTTGAAATTCTTAGACTAATAGGTTCTATCTTTTCCTAGATATTAATGTTTTGGCCCCCAATTCTGTGCGAGTATCAATAATTCTACTTTTTCTCAAGAAGCACTCAATGCATTCTTTTTTTAACTTAAGGAATAGCCTATTTGTAGGTATAAGAAGGTATTCCTAGGTTTATAGATAATATTAAATCGCTAACGTTGAGATCTAGGAGGCTGTTTTTCAGCTTTTTTGGTGTGTTTTAGGGGGCGCCGCTCGCTTGCCATCTACGTTATCTCTTTTTTTCAATCAAGTATACAGCACAGGGGTCCTTATACCCTTGTATCATGGCAATGCATTGGATTATTTTAACGTTAGGCCCCTGATTATCCAAGATTCTAATGTACCTGACCCGTCAGTCCCTCGCCGAGTTCACTTTCTTTTGAACAGCCATTTGTGAGAGACGTTCGTGGGTAAAGTCTTCCATGTCTTGTTTCAATGAGGCCTCCACTGCCATCTTGCGTACGGTAGCGCGAATTTCTGCAGCTCTTTGTTTCTTGGCTTGCTTTGCGTCTTTGCGCCGTGTTTTGGACTTTAGATAACCATCAGAGCCGGGGGCTGATAGCTGTCGGGATTTCGGAATGGCTCTCAAGTCGGCCTCTTCTTGATTATGGGCTTCCATCGCTCTCATTTTGCTTGCCATTCCAGTTTGAATCTGTGATTGGAGTTCCTCACTAACCTCATGGACTTCTGGTCTCTGCTTCCACCGTCCGGTAATGTCGGGTTGGTCCTGTTTACCTATCGAAATCTCTAGCTTACCTTCCTTTCCTGTCCACAGGTTCGCTTGGAATTCTTCAAAAATTGTTTTCCATTGTATCAAGCACTTTGGGCGATCCTTACGAGCGTCTTTAATATCGAGATTGTAGCCAGCATGGTACGGGTGCTCAGAGCAGCCTTGAGGTGATATAACTGTAAACCGCTCGCCATGGATAACAACCTGCCTAAAAGTTGGCGAACTTTGATCATTATCTACAACAGGAGCCAGACAAAAAGCGAAGTGCAATCTATGCAAGCACTTTAATTTTGGTGCTCCGCCGCCACACTCTTTATCTTCGCAATGGTGAGCGCTATTCATGTTGACTTTTGTTCGGATGTTGCGCCGTATTGGGGTGTTCTTATCAAGTAAATCACCGTATGGTTCGTCGAGATCAAGTTCACTTCCTCGTGCGTATCTCGGCATATTGTTTGGCAGTTGAGTAATTTTTAGTTTGTGACTATAGTTGAGCAAAAGAAAATTAGGGCTGAGACCGATTTGTATTTAAGGCGACGGTGCTTTGCGCGTCAGTCCCGTTGTGAAAACTCGATACAGACTTTTGAAATCACGTGAGTATTTCACGCCTGAATCCTTTCACAACAATGTATGACTCGCATGGTGATTAAGATCGCTCCGTATTTCACTTGCAACTACTATCTTTTATTCCGGCGCCCAATGCCAAAAGATGTATGTTACTTCTCACGCTGTGCAAACCGCCCACTCACTTGTACATAGGCAATGATCATTAATTCATCCCTTTGTAACTCCTTATCTATTTCCACGAACAATCTATCTTCGATGAGCAAATTTGTGCGTTATTCGGCTCTCTATCCCTAGCCAAAGGTTTTTTAAATATAGGCTAAAAATTATAGATGAGACCGATGTATTTCCGTGCCTCTATTTATATAGTTTTATATTCTCTTGCCTATTATAGATATCTCGCTATGAGACTAGGAGAGTGGTTTTCTTACTTTTTTAATCTGTTGAAAGCTAGCTAGGCACAAAAATAGGGGGTTGAATAACGTTCACCATGAGTAAATTCTAGTCGGCGGTATTATGTAACGGCATTTGGTTTATCTTGTAGGATTCTAGGGGTGGGGATATAGTCGCCAAGCATGAGTTTAGCTGAATGACGAGGGCTCTTGTGCATAATGATCCAGCGGCCGCAATTGTTGGTTGAAGGTGCGGATTGTAGACAAGAATAATCAATCCCTCCATTTTCATTCCTTCTGCATCATAGAAAAAAGATATCCTCATCGAGAGGTATCCCTTCGTAGATTTAGGTGGAAAATGAAATATCCTTTTCCCTATTTTACATTTATCCTGTATCTAGAGTTTCTGACTCCTGGAATTCCCTGTCGCCATGACCATTTTGAAGCCGACAACCCGATTGCAGACAGCCAGCGATATTGGAAATTTTCTAGGCACGTATAATCTGTACAGATCAACTCGAAGGAATTGTTCTGAATCTTGGAATCGACGGATGCGCGTCGCAAACACTCTGTCAGACACTTATGGCTATGAATGAACTGGCAATTCAGGGTGGCCAGATATTCAAATCTTTTATGACCTAACGGCTGAAGAGGTAGCAAGATGTTCAGGCCTCCGTTGGTAACTGCAAACGGCTCTGTTGTGGACTCTGTGACAGCTTTCACATTGGTATAATGCTGAAATTCCGCTGGAGACCGAGCGAAAAGGCCGCGTAATATTTTGCGAGAAGCGGTCCGACCTATTCAACTGAAAATGGAGTGATCAAAAGATCGTTCGGTAATTTCTTCCTGAAGCACAGTCACACAGTAAGCATGCCAAGGCGAAATGCTTTGGAGTCGGAACCCGGCAGCGGCCCAAGAACTGCCTTGTGCAGACATAAAGTAGGCAAAACCCGCCAGAGTGGCAGATGACTGCTACAAAGGTAGGAAAAATGGAGTCACCATACCAATTTAAGTTATTGTCAGGAGTGCCTGCTTAACTGCTTACTTACTTGCTAGCTTGGAGGTACACGTACTACTCTATGCAAGAATCAGCTATCACTGATTACTCTTACATTTTTGATTGCATGGTGCAGTGGGCATAAGCCTGTATCCTGGCAACTATAAGTGTTTGGGCCCTTCGATAGGGGCGGATAAAAGCTTACCTAGCATAGTTCCAACTGCAGCTTGCCAAGCAAAATAAATACATATACAACCGTACCTAGTTACCGCCCAGGTATGGTTCTAGGAAAATGAGGAGCTGATAATTTCAGCTCGAAATGACATCTAAGTGATGTTGAACAATATTGACACAATGTCTGTGCTCTTTTGGCGCACGCACACAATGTCCGAACTATGTTCAAAGTGAAACTATCAAGTCTCTGACTCTTAGAACCGCCTCAGCGCGGTACAGAACTGTCTTGGGCACTTCAACCTATAAGGCAGGCACAGCGACACTGAAACACGTCGATGTCTCCATAAATCCATTCCTTTTTTGAATAAGCACTACGAAGGTTTCCAGCCATTTAGAGGGTGCTTCAGGTTTCCAGAATATCGACCATTATTCCATTAGGGAGGTGATCTTCAGTAACCACTCTTTCTGGAAAAATGTGTTCACAGCGAAAATAATATAAAAGACCGCTGAAAATACTGTTTGAGAAATGACCATCGCCTATCCTTCCATTAATTTCAAAGGTTTAATATCGGAAATGGATATTTGATAATCATGCGTTTTACACTCTTCGCCATAGTCTCTCTCACCGCTACTAGCGGGTCTGTTTCCCATTCCCTTAAAAACCCTTCTACCACTCACTAACACACGACAGAGCTCTCGCGGGACAGAACTGCAAATACCAGGCTCGTAACGACCAAGGTCCTCAAAACAATGCAGCTACACGGAGGTGCTACAACAGGAACGTTAATAGCGATTGCGTTCTGTCATGACTTCCCTCCCTCCTTGGACCGAACTACCAGGTGAGTATATTGATTTCCGGGGTCGGGTCATGCGTTATTAAAAGTGCAGATATTAAAAAATCGCTTAGTGCTCCGCTGAGGGAACTGACTGCGTCAACTCAGGTGCTTTCGTTGGTATGTTCTCCTATATAGAGGATTTAAGTGAGAGGCTGAAGTGTGGTAGTGTCAGATTTGAAGGGTCACAAGTTGATGGATGCAAACCTGAGTAGGATTGATAGTATATGATAAATGTACGTGATAATCATGTTACTGATAGATTGCAAGTGATTGATGAGATTGAATTGAGTAGAACCGAGTTGATTGAGTGCTCTTCCCCTATCATCCGCCTGCCGGCTCCTGTTGGTGGCCTTCGTGGTGCTCTTTGATTACTCTCATACAGAAGGATTGCCCTTTGTTGAGCTGGCGTGTTGCCTAATTGCGGTTCTCCTGTCAAAGGGATGCGCCGTAGCTGAGTTGGTGCCTCGCCACGGATTCTGGGTGTTCCTGGAATCTGCTGACTGGTTCGCTTAGCTAGTGACTGCATCTCAAGTGGCTAAAGTCCCACTTTTCCGGTTGGCTGAGAGCTCAGGTGCTGGTGCTAGGGACCGATTAAAACACAACCTACCTAGGCATACCTGGGCACAACACAAGCATTCGGCGAACGTAACGTTGGCATATGTCGTTGAATTAGTACAACATGGAACGAGAGTATATCGAATTGACTGCCGATTATACAGGACTTTACTACTGGCTCTACCTCGACAAGAACATTGCACCTTGTTCGAAACCCGAATGTTGTGTGTACTGATAGCGGTTGCTGTGCAGTAAGCTTCCCCTTATTTGGGATGGTAGTTGTTTCCCCTCAGCTTAGCGTAGTTTATCGGCTACAACTTTGTGCAATCATCAGCCAAGTCGCTTTCCCCCTTCTTCATCACTCATCGCACTCTTTTAATCTCACTTTATCTCCCCGCTTTGGCCGTTCGGTTCAGCATGTACCATGAATTCGAGTGCGAGACATGTCACCGTTATTTCAACAGCCGTCATGCCGTCAATCAGCACATGGACGCTCTTCAGCACTGGGCCCCGCGTTATGATTGCGAGATATGTACTCGACGGTTCCACACCAAGTCCTCCGTTAGCCAACACATGAATGCCTGTAATCACTGGGCACCCCAATTCGAGTGCGATATCTGTGATGCCGGGTTCCAGAGCGAGGACGCCGCGAATCAGCACATGGATTATTTCAATCATGTTCGCGAACGCTATTGTTATGATTGTGACAAAGGATTCAATAACGAAAACAACTTCCGAATGGTAAATATAAATCTTGAAGAATTGCATTACGCTGCATTTAGATACCCTTGCTGATAAATCCAAGCACCGCAACTCTAGAGTCCATCGTGGCGCGACCGTGGCATGTCCTTTTTGCAATACAGGCTTCACCACAGGCAGCGGCCTCTCGCACCATCTAGAAACTGGCTCACGCTCAAAAGCTAGGAATATCAATCGAGAGACAATTTACGAAGCGGTCAGGAGGCGTGACCCTAGTGGCTTAGTTACAAAGAAGCTTCTTACCTGTCCTGATTTCAACACCCAATATATCGCCACGAGTGCCTCCTGGAATGGCTATAAATTTGAGTGCTATCTCTGCCACCAAGCCTACGGATCCCTACAAGCCCTCAATCAGCACCCAAGTTCGCCGGCTCATAGCCAAAAATTATATCATTGCCCAAGCCGCTCATGCAGCCGTGGGTTTCGAAGTCTAGCGTCGCTTTTCAACCACCTTGAGAGCGAGAGCTGCCAGTTCGTGCGATTCGAAAAGGTACAAGAGTCAGTTCATGGTTTTATCATAGGACAACAGAAGCT
Organism: Ophiosphaerella korrae; assembly: GCA_028456385.1. NCBI lineage: Eukaryota > Fungi > Ascomycota > Dothideomycetes > Pleosporales > Phaeosphaeriaceae > Ophiosphaerella > Ophiosphaerella korrae. Next base: position 131,392 of record JALNQF010000097.1, on the reverse strand, counting down.
TCTGGGTTTCTCATAGCCACCCTCTGGGAAGAGGTGGACTGTATCAAACAGGTTATTGAGCGTTGGCCATTACTTTTGAAGTCGATGGTTTGGGCTACGTTTCTTTTTCATAGTCTCCCGAGTAATCATGTAGATGACATATCAATGCAAATATACGATTACCACTCTGATGGAATTTGAGATGACAGATGTCAAATTTATCCCTTTGATGCTCAACTACAAATCGCCCACAACACTGCCCTGCTGAGCTCTAAAACTTCATTTTTAATATCTAGGTAGTTGGAATCACGGAGTTGAAACACTTGTTGCAAGAACAATACTAGAGATTGAGCTCGAGAATGCATTTCTAACATGTCGGAATAGCATCTATGCCACTGAAACAAAACCATTCAGCTACATGAGCGACAGTCAGATTAGGTTCCTGCTCGGCGCTCTAGCCTTGCTTGTAACCGGCGTACACCATCCACCAAATTCTTGGGATTTAGATAGAGCAATTAGGTAGTGGCTCAACGACGGCCAATGAAATGGAAACAGAATTGAAATCAAGCCTTTTATCGTCGCCCGCAATGTTCGTTGTTACACCTTGACGAGTTCTATTTGGACATGAGTCAAATACTTATGATACAAAACAATATATAGCTGTCTTAGAAATCAAGGTACCTTGTTGGCATAAGTCGTGGATTAAAGCGAGCCTAGGTTACGCAAATTGCCTCTCTATTAGACCACAAAGCAAGCCTTTTAAGACGGAAAGCGCATACTCGATAGAAATATGAGAGGCCGAACTTTACATAATGCAAGAGTCGTATCACCATTATCGATATCGTAGTCGATTGTAAAGTTGCTTTATCTAAAGAAACTATACCTAATAAGATCTTATCGAAGACGATAGTTATGGGCACATTTGAATTCATAGGCCTTTATTCACCTCGATTACCAGCTGCCCGCGTGGCCTCGGTAACTGTCGCACACAATCATATCCAACCTCATTGGGGGCCGGTATGCGGACTTTGAATCGTGTCCTCTGAAGCGTTGCAGAAACCTGAACACCCGAAAAATGATTCACATCGTTGACTATTGAAGTGGTACGTGCACGAACGCGGTATCTGGGCTGTGGGATTCGTTATTTGAGCGATAGGTTGGGCATTGAGGTAGACATCCTCTTTGTTGTAAGTTTCAGTTCGAGCGTTTTATCACCATTCGATATCGAAACGTTCTGCGTTGAATCATGTCTATGGAGTTCCGCCACGGCATTTTTGTAAATAAGTTTGATGGCATTGAGGTCATCAGTATCAGCCTCTATTTTCTCTGCCTTCATGTCGCCACCTACATCGTTTGTGGTATTGTTTTCGATCTGCATGTGCACTTCTTTGCCTGGGCCTTGCTATCAGCAATGGCTCTCATAAATAACCAGGAGATCCATTCTTACCTTTATCTACAGATTCATGCATAGTATCTTTATCGACAGCTCGGCAACCTTGGTTGCCCCAATCTGCACTGCCTCTATGAATAGACAGGCCTTTGTCGTCATAATATGCAGAAACGGCATCGGAAACGAAAGGGAAGAGCATGAGTGTTGTGAATGAAACGGAAGCTGAGCGTATGACAGATGATTCTACAGACTATCTTGAGTTAGACCACGATGTAGGATCATAAGTGGAGGGCTCTGTGAATTGTTGGTAGACGGAAGGTCCAGCTTTGTGAGGGGGGTTGACGTTGTCTGCGCGTAACAAGGTGCTGGGGGTAGTGACAGGTAGCTTAGAAGGTGCCTCGAGCAATGTAGGCTGATTGAGGATTTGCAATTGAATGAGAGAGCGCACGTTTCCCATCACGCCGGCGTCGCCGAAAGAACTAGCCAACACAAACGCAAGACATGCCACAGTGGTAAGTGAGTTGTAAAAAATGAGGACGTAGTGTATGGTCGTAATTAATGACCTCAAATGAGGCAGAGAATACTCTTCCTTATTGGGCATGCCTGTAGCGTCATATCGTCATTTGGGACGCGGCGGAATGTGAACTTTGCGAAGGTAAAAATTGTTGGGTAAGACCATATTAGACTCTAGCCCATGCTCGATATTGTACGGCCAAAGAAATTAAAATTTGAAGTATTATGGTGCTCCTAAGAATGCACAGAGTGCCATCAGCAATACCTCGAGCGCCCGCGTCCGGTTGACTTGGGGTGCGCTCACTGTTGCACGTTTCACCCTCGCACAATAGTATTACCAGTCTTTAAAAACTCATCAGTAGTCCTAACAGAGTTATTCTGTTGTGCTTATAGTAAGCCCAGTCGTCTAGCGGGGCTGCCAACCACGGCACAATAAGTTTACCCGTAGGAATTCCCTCACAGTGAAATATGTGCCGTATGGCCGACACTACGTCTAGGGGTAGTTTACAATCGGCTGTTGATTTTGTACTAAACGAAGAGCCCATATGGGTACTCGCTCAGCTGCTGCCGGTGCTGGTCTGCATAACTTGGGACGGTGTATGAGCCATGCTAGGCCCAGGCGTACCACTATTCGTACTATGACGCTTCTTCTCCTTCTTTGCCCATCGCACTGGAAGGTGTTCAGTCAATATAACGAAATATAGAGTATGCGAACTTACATCCACAGGCATTACACAGAGTTTTTGGCCCATTCGGCCCTTTTCTCCATTCTGGTGAATCCAAAGTGCCGCAGTCAGTGCACACGTACTCGTCTGCGATTTTAAGCTTCTTTTTCTTATCCGACGAGGTCCTGCCGTCTCGATCTAGGGAAATCTGTATGCCTGCGTCACCCCGTATGAGATTGGGACTCGCATCTCCCGTGCTAATACCCTGAGAGCGCTCTCCATCTCGGTAGCGTAGGCCCGTGATCATTTCTATTGTCTCTAGATGACTCGCGCCCTCGTACCTTGCCATCTTATCGTTAATGCTGTCTTGCTTGGTTGCTGCTAGCGCTTCATCGAGGTTTTGTCGTGTTAGGGCCGTGTTTGAGATGACGGGCTTAGCGGGTGGTGGCATTTGTGCATACGATGCAGCATCGCTTGCCGTGGTGCTCTTTGTGGGCTGTGTAAATTGTGTCTCTGACTGGGACATAGATGTGCCCTCGGTCTTCTTTGCCCACTCGTCGTTTTCATCACGCTCTTCGCGCTTCAGTTCGGCTATCCGCTTCGTCAGCCGCTCGTTTTCAATTTTATGTTCCAGGAAAGAATCAAGAAGAGCAGCATTCTTAGTGGGGTACGGCCTCGCCATGAGAAAGAAACCGCGGCAGTTCAGCGCATTTGGGGGCGCGAAGGAACTTGGGTCATTGCTCAGATGCGGATGGCCATGCGACTCGAAGATGATGTATGATCGATCCAGCTTTTGAAAGCGGTAGAAGAAGCGCAGAGGGTTCCCAGAGGCGATTGACTCGTTGAATTCTTTGATGAAGATGCTGATATCGTCGGGATGAATGAACTCGTTCATGAAATGGCTAATCAGCTGAGAAGGCTCCCAGCCTGTCAGCGCCTTGCACGACGGCGAGACGTAGAGAATTCTGCCATCGGGGCTCAGGATATGTAACAGATCGCGCAACTCTTCTAGCACACGCTGGGACCAGTTGCGCCGCTTGGTGAACTCGGTCAAGGTGCTGCCGGACGGGTTCATGCTAGGCGCACCGAAGCCGGTGGGTAAGGGGCCAGCGCCCGCGCCTGCCATGTTCATTTCCTGAGCCATGGAGGATGTGCCGACATCACTGGCAGCGGTGCTGGTGGGCACATTGGGCTGCAACTGAGGGTGAGTAAAGGCTGCGAAGGCTGCTGCATTGTTCGCATCGGCGCCATCAAGCGACAAGTCGACGTTCATGTCCATATCCATGCTCATGCTCATGCTCATCATGGGCAGACCATCGAGGTCGAGCTCGTTCTGCTGCGCGGGCATGCCTGGCATGCCCATCTACAATTACAGACTCTCAATATTGTGGAGGCATTCCTGGTCCGGAGGGATGGTACGCACCTCTCCTTGGTACATTGCCATGGCGAGCGACGGCTGTCAGGTTAATCCGTAGCGAAACTACGCACCATGGGATTTGTGTGTAATCAATCGATCGTGATGCAAAAGCTGCGGAGGAGACGCTTACCTATGGCCACGGCATAGATCTCCGATACAGTCAAGCACTTCCTGCCCATGTGATTGGTGACGGCGTGGCAAAGAGATATGATGACGACATGACGCACAACTGCCATGGCAAAATTACATGATTTGCCACATTTCCCATCCTGAGGGCTGCGGTCCATGCGCACAAGTCACGTGTCGTTGAATCACGTGATGTCGTGCAGCGCCTCGCGTCACGGCTAGGCCGCCGCGTCGCAGCGCAGCACCTCCAGCTCGCCAGTGCTGTTGACTGCGCAGCACTAGCACAATAACAACATCAGCTGTAACAAGGGGATGTGAATGCTGGCAGTGCGGACCGGCCAAAATGTGAGCGGCCATACTTTTTAGCTAGTCGAGGCTGATGAACTTCGTGCTAACACATCTCAGGTGTATGTGCCCTTCTACATCTAGCCTACTGGCCCACAAGCACTTGACCACTCACTAACTATGATACGACCATCAGCGAAAATTGATCGTATGATGCTACAGGGGTGAGTCTATCCGTCAGCTTTCACATCATTGTACCAACAACTCGCTGCAGCATCCGCTCTTTTGGTCCTGAAAAAGGAGAAACCATCGTCTTCAATGCACCTCTCACATTGATTGTAGGCTGGAACGGCTCTGGAAAAACAGTAAGTTTTTTGGCACAATCATTCCGCCACCCTCTGATTTCTGTGTAGACTATCATCGAGTCACTAAGATATGCCACCACAGGCGATCTCCCACCCAACAGCAAGACTGGAGGAGCTTTTCTCCACGATCCTAAGTTACGGAATGAAAAGGAGCTTATGGCCCAAGTGAAGCTCTCGTTCAAATCTACGTCAGGCGTGCGCATGGTCGCAACGAGGAACATGCAAGCCACGATCAAGAAAAACACACGACATCAAAAGACGCTAGAGGGCTCGCTGCTTATGATCAAAGATGGCGAGAAGCACTCAGTCTCGACTCGTGTAGCGGAGTTAGATCAACTCATCCCACAGTACCTCGGCGTGCCCAAGGCCATCCTAGACAACGTAATATTCTGTCACCAGGAGGACAGTCTTTGGCCTCTAAGTGATGCATCTACCCTCAAAAAGAAGTTTGATGAAATATTTGAGGCCTTGAAATACACAAAAGCCATAGAAAATATCAAGATGATCCGCAAGAACCGTAACACCGAGCTAGGGCAACTAAAGATCATCGAAGGCAATGCTAAAGAGGATAAGGACCGCTCTCTAAAGAGCCAGGATCGCCAAGCCAGGCTGTTTGACGACATTGAAAAACTGCGGACCCAATATGAAAAGGTAGACGAGCAGTGTACAGAAGCCCAGCAGAACGCCAAACGTGCTTACACTGACGCTGCTCGCTACGAGCAGATCGTGGCACAGCTTAACGGCAAGCGAATCACGTTAAATGCCAACAAAGAAAGTGTGACCGCACTCGAGGACAATCTCACGCACATGGCTGAGTCAGATGGTGAGCTGCAGTTATTGCTCGACCAGTATGAGCAGCGCGTAGCGACTTACGCCACCCAACACGATGAGCATAGGCAAGAATATACCAATCTGAAGGAACAGCTTGAGAATGCTCGTGAATCGCTTGGGACAAAGCAGAGCGAAATTGGGAAATACGAAGCACAGAAAGAACAACACGATCGTCACATAGAACAACGCGAGGCTTCTATTAGAGAGACTGCGAAGCGTCATGGTATTCGCGGATATGATTACGATATTACAGACAACAAAGCTGTAGAATTCCAGCAAATACTCACCAAATTGTCTCGGGACCAGAATAAAGCGCTTGACCGCGCTCGTGAGGAGTGCCAGCGCGAACTTCGGGAAGCGCAGAACCATCTCAACCAACTCACTACGCGCAAATCTGGTGTCGCACAATCCAGAGAGTCCTCCCGTACGCATATCACAAACAATGACGAACGTATATCCAGTCTACAGAAGTCGATGAACAACATAAAGGCAGACGCAGGCAGTGAAGCTATTTTGCAAGACAAAAAACAAGACACAGAGAGGCAGCTGATGAACGCTAATTCCACAGCCGCTTCGGAGCGCTACGATGAGCGCCTTCGCGAATCATCAGAACATGTACGGATACTGGAAGATAAAAAAGAACGAGTCACACATGAGCTTGGTGAGGCTACGAAGCAAGCCAAAGAGTCTGCGTCTATCGATTACGCTCAGAACGAGTTGCAAACAGCGCAGCACAGTCTCTCGACGATGAAAAAGGTCCATGACAAGCGAATTTCGAAGCTTATTGATCCTGACTGGGATACTGCCACAATTGAGACCACTTTCCAGCAAGTACTCTCTGAAATGGCTGGGAAGGTGAAGGAAGCCAGCTCACGCCGCGACATTGCTCAATCCAAGCTCGACAAGATCAATTTTCAAATGTCTAGCTTGGAGGCGCAACTAAAGAAGAAGCGTTCCGAGCTACAACAGTATGAGAAGAGCGTCAGGGACGCTATCCAAAAAGATGATATTTCCGACTTTGAGGAGACTCTACAGCAGCTAGAAGAAGACTATGAGGGCGTGTCATCGGACAATGCAAAATTTTCAGCACAGGTTGAGTACATGCGATCGTGTGTCAAGGTTGCGCAACGCGACAATGTGTGCCGACTTTGTTCGCGTGAGCTCCATGATGATAAAGCTCAAGGCTTCACTACTGCCGGCTTCCTCGCCAAATTGGAGGATATCATCACGAAGGCTGAGAGGAACATGACGGCTGATAACCCAGAGGAGCTTCTTGCTGAACTCGAGTTAGCTAGGAATGCGAAGCCCAACTTTGAGCTTGCCGTTCGATTGCGGGACACAGAAATTCCGGCGCTTCACACCGAGCTCACGAAGTTGACCACAGAGCGCGAGGGGCTCAACAAACAGCTTGAAGACCAGGATGGTGTCGTACAAGATCTTGAAGCAGCAAAACATGAAGCGGAGTCTATGTCGAAAGAAATTCAGAGCATCGTCACCTATCATAACAAAGTTCACGAGCTTGAAATTCAAATCAAGGAACTTGCACAGAAGCAGAAGGCTGCAGGTCTGTCACGCGGTATCGATGCCGTTCAGGTTGATTTGAAGAAGATCACAGACGACAGCCGCAACGCTCGAGCCGCACTCGATCGGCTCACAGCTGACCGAGACAAGTCACGCAATCTCCTCAATAATTTAGAGCTCAGTATTCGCGACATCAACGCTGACTTGAGTAGTGCACAGGCAATGCTGAAAGAGAAGCATGCGCTCGCTATCCGCATTGAGGAGTTCAAGTTCGAAAACAATAAGCAACGGGAATCAATACGTGACTTTGACAACCAAATTGCGGACTTAGCTCCCGAGATTGAGCAAGCGCAATACAAGTATGATGATGTCAATCGGCGTGGTAATGAGCAAATCCAGCGCGCACAGGAGGAAGCCTCCAAGCTCTCCGACAGCCTTCGCCAACTCAATCTGATAGATCAAGAAATTGCCGCTTATATTAACCGCGGAGGCCCCGAACAGCTAGCACGTACGCAGCGTGAGATCAATAGCTTACAAGAAGGGCTCGCTCGTATCGACTCAGAAATGCTAGTCGTTATGCGCAATATCAAGAAGATTGATGACTCATTGCGCGACACGGAAATGACCAAACGGTCCATTGGTGATAATCTACGCTACCGCAAAGCCAAGCGTGCACTAGAAACTTTACAAGCGGACATCGAAAGGCTCGAAGCCCATGGTGCGGAGAAAGACAAGGCGTATCATGAGTCCCAAGCCATTTCATGGGACAACAAATTCCATCAAATCAACACTGAAAAAACTAGTTTGGAGCGCGACATGAAGAACAAAGACGAGCAGCTCCAGGAACTCATGGCCGAGTACTCATCCATATACGCAAATGCGGCGCAGCAATACCGCGAAGCACACATCAAGGTTGAAACTACTAAAGCCGTGATCGAAGATCTAGGCCGATATGCAGGCGCTCTAGATAAAGCCATTATGAAATACCACACGCTCAAAATGGAAGAAATCAACCGCATTATTGCAGAGTTATGGCGCAACGCCTACCAAGGCACTGACGTCGACACCATCCGCATCGCTTCGGACAGTGACGGCAAAGGCAACCGCACTTATAACTACCGCGTCGTAATGGTAAAACAAGATACAGAAATGGACATGCGGGGCCGCTGCTCCGCGGGCCAAAAAGTACTCGCATGCCTAGTAATCCGGCTTGCACTCGCCGAATGCTTCGGCACAAACTGCGGCCTCATCGCGCTCGACGAACCCACCACCAACCTCGACCAACAGAACATCAAAGGCCTTGCCGAATCTCTCAGCCAGATTATCCAGCTGCGCCGCAAACAGGCCAACTTCCAGCTCCTGGTCATCACGCACGACGAGGCGTTTCTGCGTGAGATGAATTGTGCTGATTACACAGACGTGTATTGGCGCGTAGGCAGGGACGGAAATCAGGAGAGCTATATTGAGAGACAGAACATTGCCGAAGTGAGTAGCTATCCCTCTAATGCGGCACTTGGTGACCGGATCACTTTCTCAAATCGGATAGACTTTAACGAATAACAGGTTTCTTGAGATGAGAAAGAGTTCTCAATATGCGGGGTTGGAAAATGAGGCAAGTGCGATAGTAGAGTGATATTGCGGAGTTTGGTACCCATAGGTGGAGCTATGATAGGTTTGGTAGGTGTGATGGGTTCTCATTATGAGGTGGTGGAACTTGGGAGATGTGGATCTACGATGACTATTATCTCATGTCACTCCATTATCACCTTCTTCCCTACCACCTATACATAACTACCACCCGCACTCATCCCCAGCATCACAACAAATGTAGCCTTCCCTTGCACTTGACCCTGTGCACCTCCCACATTCCTCACATGTCCCAGATACGCTCCAAGCTCTTCATCATCCCCAATCTCAACCGTAACCTCTCGCTCACCCTGCTCACCCTGCTCACCCCGGTACGTGACTAACCCCTCGACTTTAAGCACCACACATCCCGTGTGTTCTCTCGCTGCAAGGTTTCGTATCTCGCTTACAGACTGGCTATGCAGGATCGACAGCCAGACGATTTTCATGGGAAACGGAGTGTTGGAGTTTGGATGTAGGCGGAAATAGATTGGTAAAGGTGTGGATGGCTGTGTGTGTGGCGCAAGGTAATAGGTCTGATCTTGTGCGGAGTATGTTGTTTGAGCTGGTCTGTATGATTGCGAGGCTTGATGATCTTGAAATTGGTACTGCTGGGCAGGCTGATAAGGTGTTGCAGGGAGCATTGCGGCGTCGCTTGCGGCCAGGAGGAGGCTGGGGTCAATTTGCAAGTCTGCTGCAGATGCGAGGGCAGTCATATTGTCGTAGTTTGTTGAGGTAGTATTTTCGAGAGCGCTTCTGGTGTCAGTTTGGCTTTTGCGATTCGTTGTTGATGTATGAGGTGCGACAACCGGCGGAGCTGGTCCCGGCCCTGGCCCTTGGTGGATTTGCTTCTTTTTGCTGGGGTCTTTGGTTGTCTTTTCTTGTTGTTGTCGCTTCATTACGTCTCGCGCTAAGATTTCAATGGCCCGCAACTTCCGTTGATATTCTGGATCTGCTTCGCCTTGAGCCAGTGCGCGGACTAGCAGTTCTGACTCGTTTACCCATACAGTCTTCAGGTCTGCCCAGTGTTGTTCGCCCGCTTCGTGCTTGTTAGTAAAGTGGTCTGCTCGTAGCTTCGCGGCGAAAACGTTTCGAATGCGGCGAGTCTGTTCAGGGTTAAGGGCGAGAGTGTTTTTTGCATCAGCAAGGGTCATGCGAGAGTCCATTGTACGAAGGCGCTTGGTAACATCCATACATATGACATCGATTGATAGCGCTCGCTGGCTCTTGGGACGAAACAAGGCATCGATGTGAGAGAATACTTCAGGTTCGTCCTGAAATACACTGGACAGGTGATGGCTTTCATTGATCAGCCGTCTCACGATCTCGGCCCACTTATCAGGCCCAGCCGCTGTTTTCTTCACGATTTCTTGTTCTTTGCATATCTGGAGAAAACGCTCCCTCAATTCGCGGTACATATCGTTGTCTAGGCCAAGGTATGCCTTGGCTTCATCAATGGTAGTCTCTGAGGGAAAGCGTGGGGGTTCGCCGGGGGCGTCTGCTGGAAGCCCAGCCCAGCCTCGTGTCCGACGTCGTCGTTTGCGAGAACGCCACTTCTCATCACTCTCGTTCCGCAGTTGCTCTTGCCGTAGCTGCTTGCGAAGTGCTTCCTGTGTTGGTAATGGGGCATCGTCTAAGCGTGACTCGGAATGCGCAGCGCCATACTGGGCAGGCGTAGCCTCCCTCACATCTTGTTCTTGAACGAGCACCTCTTCCTCGGCTCCATGGCCAGAAGAGGGCCCACTCTGCCCTTTCCCCTTCGGCCTGGGAACACTCTCCCTCAGCAGTAGCTTGAGCCTCAACCGCAGCCTAATCAGCTCGCGGTCATTGATGGCAAAGCCTTCATTCTGTAGGGTATCGACCATGTCCTTCTGGGTGTAGTTTTGCTCCCATAGCTCGCGCAGGCGGGCGATGAGGGCTGGGTTTTTGTGTGCAGGGTTCTGTTTGCTGGGGAAGTCCCATCGCTATAGCGGTTTATTAGTCAAAGCCTGTCGGCATGTTGGACGGTGTATGACATACCTTGAACTGGGTCTGGAAAGCTCGTTTGCTGAAGGCTCACTGTCAGATAGGTACACAGTATGGTAATCTACGGCGACCCATACGTTCGGCCCGCGCGGTCACGTACCTTGGGGTAAACCCTCGTGCTTCCCAAAAGGATATCACCTCGTCCAGACTCCGCTTTTCTTCGACATAGAGCCTGTAGCACTCGCCTTCCTTGTCGTCCCAGTTATACACCATGGCGACGCTATAAGCGCCAGGACAGCGATTGTCCCGGCTGCGAAAGTTGCGCAAGTGGTCTGACCGCGTCGCGGCTGTTGCGTGAGGTGGTGAATCGCCCGCCATAGCGCCAAGAAAGCCTGCTCGGTAGCAATTGCTCCGAAAGCGTGGGCCTGGAATTGGTCACGCTTCTCCTCGACCATTTTTCCACATCTTGACCGTGGCATATAGCATTGCCACGTCTCTGCCTGTCTTCCGTCATGTAGCCCTACCTGTGCATCGCTGTCACAGCCCTTCCACCCCATACGGCCATCTTGAGTCCCCATATATACCCCGCGATTCGTGCACAGCTACCCCACCATACCTCCTTAGCATGTGGAGAAGGCCGAGCACAGCGGCACCGCCGCCTCAGCTGCTGGTGGGTAAGTCCATGGCCATTACCGGCGGCGTAACAGGCATCGGACGCGCAATTGTACTGGGATACCTTGCACACGGCGCAAACGTAGCAGTCAACCATCTTGGTGACCCCAAGTCCTCGGACCATTTCCAATCGCTCTTCGACGAAGCCTCACTAGGCCTAGGCGGGAAAGAGAAAGCAACGAAACGACTGATACAAGTACCAGGCGACGTCAGCGATCATGAGACGGGCAAGAAGCTCGTCGCCGCCGCCATCGAGCAATGGCAGCGTCTTGACGTCTTCATCAGCAACGCTGGCATTTGCGAATTCAGAGAGTTTCTCGAGTACGCCCATACCCCATGCTTCCTGTATAATCTCCACTCGATGCATCGTTTTCTAACATGCCGGCACCACAGAATCACACCCGATCTCTGGAACAAAACAATCTCCACTAACCTCACAGGCGCATACAACACCATCCACGCCGCCGCGACACAATTTTCAAAGCAATCCCCACCGGGGGGCAGCATTATCGGCATATCCTCCATATCCGCCCTCGTTGGGGGCGCGCAACAGGGCCACTACACGCCCACCAAGGCTGGTGTGCTCTCCCTTATCCAATCCTCCGCCTGCGCCCTCGGAAAATACAACATCCGCTGCAATGCTCTATTGCCCGGCACCATCAAGACACAGCTTAATGAGAAGGATCTAGAAGACGAGGCGAAGAGAACATACATGGAGGGCAGGATTCCGCTGGGTCGAACAGGCGTACCGGCAGATTTGGCGGGGCCGGCTGTGTTTCTAGGAAGCGACTTGTCGAACTATGTGACTGGGGCACAACTACTTGTCGACGGAGGCTTATTTGTTAACCTACAGTAACACAGAATTGAGTCACATATAAGATTAATATTCCCACACTCCCTTGGGCCCCTGACGTGCTTTCACCTTGATGGTTTTTGAAGTTTTCATTGTCAGAAGCGAAATCCTTTTCTTCAAATTGGAAGAGCTTTTTCTTTCACCTTTGCGCAAGATCAGATCAAAATAGAGGGCAGTCAAGTCATGCCTCTCTAGGGTACTTATCCTCACCTCAACCTCACCTCTAATCGTGAATAAATATTGCTCTACACAGAGAATCTGCGTAGAATTTCTTGTCTACAAGTTTCTACCTTATTTGATTCATTGAGTCTACTGTTAGGATATTGCATGGGTTATGACTCTCGTCGAGTTGAGTGTTCCTCGGCAACCCCGAGGGGGCTATGACCGTCTTATAGCTATTGCCACAGCAGCGGTGAGTCAGGTTGAAGCATTTCAATAAACATATGCATGGCTGCGAGATGTCGTCTGATCTGAGTTTCGTGCATCCAGTAACGTGGCTTGAGCAAGTGTATGCCATAGATTCTTCGTGTCTTGAGAGTTTTGTCGACGAACGGGTGGCTGGATTTCGTTAATCGGTGGCTAGAGTTATTAGGGTACAAGTATTTTGATTTCAATACATGGTCATTTGCCCGAAGAAGCTTGTCGTGTGAGAAATCTTTTTCGATGTCTTGTGAGACTGCGTCGCTTATGCGGTGAATTACTCTGATAGGCTTTAGATGCACGCTCCATTCTCGGAGATACATACGTATCAGTAAGCCTATCGATCTTCGGAACTCCCTGTGGCCCTCATGCGAGATCCTTTAGGTTTTCTGTGACGTAAGAAATTGATCGTAGTTATCTTGCGCTCCTCGACCAAAATTCCTTCCAGAGATGGCTCCGCGGGTATGTAAGTCTTGTACGGAACGTTCTCCAGCTAGCTCCACTGCAAGGTAACTTGCTCCTACGAGCAATTTGTTTGGGAAGCGCGCGGCTTTTAGAGAGCTATCGCTGTGAGGCCGTGTTGTGTATCTTCTAGCACAGGTAGATGGCCGTAAGTGGCGATTGAGATCTGAGAAGCAGTAAGCACGGATAAATCCAACCAATCTCACAGCCCAACCCAGTTATTTTTCTGGAATGAAGATCGAGCATGACCCTGTACATAGTCGTTCCTCTCATTTGTCCAGTAGCGCCAGTAAGCACAACTGATCCACATGATTTCCTTCATCTCAGTTTTCCAAGAGTTTTCAAAAGTGAAACTTGGTGTCCTCTGAATGTTCCAGTTGCCGATACAAAGAACACTACTGATAATCAGCAAAATCTTTCAACAACTAATCGTAGTTCTTACATGTTCAATGTACCAGTTCGCGATTAAGCACGACAAGCCACAGAGCGCGAGGCTGTGGAACATTGGCACTCACCCACAGTCACGCTGATTTCCGGATTGGCCATGCTCGATATATAGAGTTTGTGCAGCGTAGCACGCCATCGCTTGACGCGGCGACTTGTAGCTCTCGACCGCTACCTCTGGTTGCAATGTAGTCATAGCTCTTCGTCATTCGTGGGATTCGTATAGAATAATTGGGGAGGTTTCGTTCAAATTGGACCCGACCGAAAGTTGCAGTAGAACGAATATTAGGCTGGAAAATCGCTCAAGGGTCCACCATACTGAAGAAACATAGCCGACAGATGTAAGAAAGTGTGGCAATAGCGCGTATGGTGCCACGGATAAAAAGGCGCCATGTTCGTGGTTGTGCAATGGGCTGCAATTAGCCCCACCATAGCATTACTCTTGGCCTACGAGTAATCAAGAATCTCCTTCGAACATCAATCTTCTTGCAATCCGCTATATATCCTGTTTGTTGCCAAGAGGTAGCTAGACGATTCAATAAATTCCGAGCGTGAACGCCAAACGTGTTGGTAAAAGTACACACATTACTGGTAACATTTGACGCATATTCTCTAGTTGTTTAGATTTGGTGATATTGGCAATGTTACACAAGAGAGCTGAAGCAGGGTTGGTCGCTATTGCGCAGACGGTACCCACCTATGGTATTTTAGATGCATGATCGTAAATGTATTGCCGTCGTGTAAGGCGGCCGCGTCCGAGAAACGTGGTAGGAGACTTGTGAAATTTGGCCGGCAATGTAACACATGGCGTGGAAAAGTCAGCTATGAAATGTGTTCGTGACGGTGGCCAGTACTGCGATCGATCCTCTTGGTTCGAGTCGGTTCCGAGGGTTTGGGATGGTGTGGCCCAAGAACCGATGCAAGGCTTTGTTTTTGGCGGGATTACGACTCATCGTTTCCTCAGGTGGCCGAGAATGGATACTCGCGTGGGTGAGTGTGTCAAACGCTGAGCCGTGATTGACTACCATGCCGGATCTGATGCAGCGAAAGAGCAGTGGGTAACACAAGGTGCCTTCGCAAAACATACGTCGATGCGGCGAATTCTGCCGTTCGGCGACTGCATAATATGATGCGCTTGGCTGAGAGTAGGTGCATCCTGCAGAACTGTGAAGCTCTAGCCCTCAACAAGTCTGCGCATTGCCGATTGGCTATGTAGCAACGACAGCACAAAGTACGTACCCGTTTTGAGTTAACTGCTTGGTCGAGATCAGCCAGGCCTGAAGAACCATGACGCAAGACGATATGGAGCGGTAGAGTGTAACTGCGGCGTTTAGATGCGATTCTCTAAGCACTAATTCAGCCGAGTAATGCAATAAATGTGAGAGGCCAGATTGTGTATTGAGTTGCAGGGAAGGTGTATTTGGCACAGGGTGGAATTTTCCAGTCAGTTGACGAGATTAGTGCTGTGGTAGTGAGACATGACGAATGTGGTGGTGATTTCAGTCGATAGACGAGCACCAGTAGAAGGATTTGATGGATACTGGTAAGCAGCGAAAATTAGTCCTGGGTCAGGCAAGTGTGGGAAAAGGTGGTCTTGTGGCAGCTGTGCCAATCAAACCCCAGACTTGCTAATCGGCACCAAAATAGCGTGGCTGATGCACAACGTCAAAGATAGTTTTCCACCCATTTAAGGATGGCAGCAGTGGCCTTGATATTGAACCAAGAATGGCGGCGAAAAGCACATGGATAAGTGCAAGGGCTTATTACCAAAAAGTGGGGTGAAGGATAAGGTTGCGACATGCCACCAACAGAGCCGGCATGGGTGCCGACATAGGGGAAGAAGGGAGAGGATTCCCTCATATCGTAGTGTAGGCGCATGCAAGTAGCAGTCATCACACCGATCAGCGGAGTAACTGGAAGTAGTCGAGTCGGAAGTTATGGCGGCTGTGGAGAGAGGAAGATGGAGGCAAGTCCTTGCTCGGGCGAGCGCCCGTGTCTGCAGGGTGCGTGTAATTGAATGTGGCGTAGTCTTGGGGTCAGAACACCAGAACCTGGTCGAATCGTATGAGGTGCAGCTGGCGGGACGGCGGGACTTGCTCCCCATAGGATGTAGGATGATGATGAGCTGCGAACCAGTCTAGGATTGAGTAGCGAGAGGTCCATGGCGGCGCGTAGGTGCCTCTGAGCAGCATGGCAAGCTAGAGCATTTGGAGCCCTATGACAGGTCTGTGGTGACGTGCGGATGTTCTGTGTGGTGCCTCATGTGGTCCGCTAGAGCCGCCTAGGACTAGTGCCCGAGCATTGGCGTCACGCTAGGGAACAAGCGGCTAACAGCCAAGGATGGGCTGGCCACACCCCGGACCCCCTCCGAACGAGCGTTGCGGGTAGGTAGGAATGGCTAGGCAGCGCCACGGTGCCAGTCTCGCTTCCATCATATTCCATATTCGTGCATCATTGGCCAAGGGCGATGAGAGCCCGCTCTGCTATCCAGAATGGCTCGCGTAGCTGGTAGCTCTACTCGTCTGGCTGATGTTCCATTCCCGAGTCCGAGCACGCTAAGCGGCTGAGGCGGCCGTCACGCTGCCAGCCCCATCCACAGCATCCATCCATCTCTTCACCACCCATAGCCTGTGTGCCAGTTGCTCGCCGCGGAGCGAGCACTATTGCGCTGGCCTTGGCCAAAATCTATATGGTACAGCATACACGCCAAATCTTTGAGGCCATGTTGAATCAGGAAATGAACAAGTGCCATCTCTGACCTGCCGTCTCTGTGCACTGTAGGCCATCCTGGGGTACTGTCACGTGACCGGCACCTTCCTTGTCGTGGGCAGTATGGGGAGGCGCGGCTGACCTCGACAGCGACTCGTCCTTTCCTCACACGCCAAATCGAAAAACTCCTTCTCTCCCTTTCTCTCTAACTTCAACGTAGGCTCACTTTGACCTGACACTTTCGTTAGCCAGATCAGTCACTCCACCAGTGCTCTGCATTGCCTCAAATTAACAAAATCAAAATCCCAGAGCTCTTCCCTTGACCAATTCATCACATCAATAAATCGACTTCGCTTACATGTCCTGTACTTCATGTGTCCTCCTCTATTCTCAACATCCGACGCAATATACGCAATCTCGTCGAGGCTTTTTCCATGTTCAACAACAATACAAATCCATTTTCCATTGCCGTATGTCATTACCTCTTGTCAGGCAAGGGGCCTCTTGAACATGGCTAGATAAGGGGCGCCTGTTTAATGGACCGTCCCAGATCCCAGGAAAAATACTTCCAGCTATTGCAGAGTTAAGTGGTGGGTACCTGGCTGTATCCATATCCGGGAAGCGACCAATATCCGTGGCTATCTAGCGAGAGAAGCTGCAGTCACCGACCGTTACAGGAATCGCACAGGTATGGCGCTCACGCTTGTCTGACCGAGTTATCAATCAGCCTGAACCTGCTTGGACCTTCATCAAATGCATACCAAGATTTCTAGAGATGGCTCACTTTGTCATCACTCCATCTCTATATCTAGTCATCGTGTGGCGATGACATTCTGTCTCGGGAAGCCCGATTTGAATTCTACGATATCGACTCTGCATATTGATAGGTAGGTGGATTTCAAATGGGTCCTCAGCACAACTGAATGAGAAGAGAGAGCCTGCAGAAATAGAGTCGTCAGATGTATGCTGCTCTTAAAATTCCTCAAACATCTACCTATCGGGCTGTGTCGTTGCAATGCAGAAGCGAACGGCCGTGCTTCCATAGACACGTATCTGGTTCCACTCTGGGTCGCTCGCGAGGATGCGGGAACCGATCCGTACAGTAATCCGCGGAGATCAAACCACCCCCGTGCCTAAGGCTAATGACGCAACCCTACCATGTGTTTTAAGCTTCTTAGCGACATTCTTTATCACAATGTCTTGAAATACATGGGGCAGCTGAGAGGCAAGTTTATTCTGTGCACATGCAGCCTTTTGACCAGTTTTGCAGTGTTGGTAAAATTGACCTCAATTACTATACATGATCAATCTATAGGAGCGACAGCCACTCACACCCCAGAAGAAACAACATGCACACTTGAAAAAAAAAAAAACGGAAATCAAGAGAAAAAAAGTTGGTAAAACTCCGACCCGATGCTGGAAAGTTACAGATGCTATCCGGATTCGGTTTTCGATTGCTTGCATACAATAGCGGCCGTCCACCCCACCCTCATTATATTACCTGCTGTTTATGCATGTACAGGCCTGTAGGTGCTTGATCGAATAGAAAAGAGGCGCGTATGTCTTTCCGGCGGGCCGCCAGCTGTGATCTGCGAGGGCAAGGTACAGGCTCCCAGGCCAGGTAGGTGTGGGATTACAACTAGATGCGGACCATGTACCTCTTCAGCCGGTGCAGGTACCTCCCACTGCGCTGGCCCCAGCGGCTCGTTGCAATTGATTGCTGGCAATCATGAAGACAGATGTGTTGTTCTGCTCCACGCTACAGTACATGTGGTAATGTGTCCGGCGAGTGGAGGTAGGGCGGCCAGTGTAGGAAGGCCGCTTGATGTTGCTTTACGCAATAGGGCACGAGCACCAGGATTGCACCCACGTTGTCCCAGTCTTGCTCGGCGGTACTGGGTATTGCAGGCCACGGTTGCGGAGGCTCGGCTAAGCTGGTCAAACGCGGGCAATCTATTGTTGCTGCAGCTGGGAAAATTTCCCGTTGGCCAGTTACTGGATTGCGGCACTGAAGAGCCGTGACGGCCATCAGCAATTAGCCGTGGTCGAGGCCAACAGATACGACAGGACTTTGACATCTGATAGACAAAGTCGACAGACACCAGCCCTGCGGCCACTAAAAGGTGGGTGGACGCCTATTGTTGCCATCAGCTACGGCTGCTGGAAGCCGCGTGCAGCGGCTAGTGCATGTCACTGTGGGTGGATGAGTGCGCAATTGGGCCTAGAGCGAGTGATCTCAGATGGGACTGCCGCCAAGCTGAGCCATATATTGACCCATCGATCATCAGCCGCATGGTTCGCTGCCCGCGCGGCCTTTCCCCATATCGCTTCTTTCGCGCGGCATGTTGGCGTTAAGCAGGCCCACTGCACGCTGCCGATATGTGAGTCTGATGGCGCCACGAGGTGGTAGGTGGGGCACCGTACTGTCTCGTGCCCACGCAGCACAAAACCAGCCAGAAAACGCACAGGGCGTTGTACGCACATAGGCCTGTCGTAGGACGCATCACGATGCAGGCGATCCCTGAGGGCGCTGTGTCCAGGGTGCCCAGGATATGCGAGCGATTCAACGGTTTGCGGGATCCAAGACATGACGCTCGCGCTCACTCGGCGCAGCTACTATTCCCGAATGGGCACGCACCTGGCCCGCCTGTGGGATTTTTGCAACTACCTCATGCTCAAGCCAGGTTGACACTACCCCAAAGTCTGCTAAGGATATCTCCTGCAGCTTAAAGAGCGCCGGGAAGCGAACCATGACCTCGCCGCCCTAGCCCACCCGCAATCATGTGTTTAAATACTGATACTTCCGCTGCTTCCCCGATGCAAGCGGGTTTTTTTGCTCCCACCATTCGATGTGATCTTCGTTTGCTGTCCACTTGTCGTAGTTCACCTTCCGTACTAATACTACACGCTCGTTGGTAGTTGCCATGTTTCCCTTTTCCTTTAGCCTGTTTCCCAATTGGAGTTGGTTTTGTATATTCATAGCCCTCTTGTATGTTCCATCTATCTATGCTACACACTACCAGCCATGGCCAGCTCTTCCCGCACTTTGACCGTGTAACTGACTCGCTATGCCAGCTTGTTTCGTTATATCAGACTATGGGTCAATCTGGCGAGCTACTGGACGTATGCGCCTATGCAACCTGTTGAAGATCCCACCATCACATCCAAAGACATGACGGTAATCATCCCGACCGTAGCCGAGGATCTTCAGCAATTGAAGGAGACTGTGCAAAGCGCATACCGCCTCGAACCTCTTGAGCTGCTTCTGGTAACACCCGACTCGAAAGTGAAGCGGGTATACCAGATGGTTGAAGAGCTGGGCAACCCCAAAATAATACAGGTGCTGTCAGTAAGCCAAGCCAACAAACGCCGGCAACTCTGCCGGGCCATCCCCGAAGTTGAAACCAAAATCACCCTCTTGCTGGATGATGATGTGTGGCTGCCCGAAAAGTTCACCAAATGGATCCTGGCTCCGTTTGAAGATGCACGCGTAGGTGGCGTGGGAACAAATCAGCAGCTGCGTCGCTCCAACCGATCGAGTATCTGGGAATTCCTCGGAGCCATTTATTTGGTCAGGAGGAACTTTGACTGCACGGCCTGCAACTGGATCGACGGAGGACTTCCATGTCTGTCCGGACGAGCGGTGGCATATCGCTCAGAAATCCTGCAAGATCCAAACTTCACCTATGGCTTCACGCACGAAACATGGGGAAGCGACCATTTTCTCAATGCGGACGATGACAATTTCATCACTCGATGGCTCTTCTCACATGACTGGAAGATCCAGCTGCAGAACCACCGCGAGTGCGAGGTAGAGACAACGCTCGAGGACGATTCCAAGTACTTGCGTCAGTGTCTGCGCTGGGTGCGCTCTAACTGGAGGAGCAACCTGACTAGTCTGAGCGAAGGCCGAATGTGGTGGTGAGTTAGCTTCCCGGCCTCTACACCCTCTTTGGCGTCGTTGGACGCCAAGGCCGTGCCCCTCCCAGCTTACTGCACCAAAGATGCATTCGCTAATTTCATGTTGTGCCACAGCAACTACCCATGGTCTATGTATGCCGTCTTCCAGACCACCATCACGCAATGGGCCTTCCTCCTCGACTGCTTCCTGTTTGCTTCCTTTTGCTTTGCCCTTTCCGAGTCAGGCTATTATGTAGCTGAAGACGACCAGCAGCAGCAGCACGCCCAGGTGGACCACCGGCAGCGCTCAGCCTTCTGGGCCCTCTTTCTCGCCCACTTTGTGTTCGCGAAGACGATAAAGCTAGTTCCGCATTTGTTAAGGAACCCGGGCGACGTCCGATTCATCCCAGTCTCGGTGCTCTTTGGTTATTTCCACAATCTAATCAAGTTGTACGGTTGCATCACCGTCACGGAGGTTTGTCCCAGCCCCGCACCAAGCGCTCACACCTTCATGACTAACTGCCGGCCAACAGACAACATGGGGCACTCGCGAGGGCGCAGATGCCGATGACAATATTAGGATGTTGCCGATTCCACCCATGGCTACAATTACTCCTCCACTGACGCCTCCTCCGGGCGGACGCATGCTTCGCGAGAGAGGCTTTTGCATCCCTTCTAGTTTGGCTTAAAAGGCGTTTCTCCGCTTTTGTTAGCGCATTTGGTTCCCAGCCACGTCTTGGAAGCAGTAATGTTAGACGTTTGACGATTCGACGCGACGCTTTTATCATGGTCATGGAAGCGCGTCTGACTATGTTTTTCTTTTCTCGACCCATTATGGAGCACTGGTTGGGTTGGCTCCTGGGTCACCAAAATGGGACGGTATGGTTCATCCACGGTGTTCAGGTGTTCAGCATCTTTGTCGGTGCAAAAATTGCAATATCCCCTCCTGTTGGGCATTTGACAGCATGTCGCCCTTGTAGTCTATGCAAAATGCTCATGCGTCATGTAAGCAATCCAAACTCGCTTCCTACTGACGCTGGAGCTGGGTGTCTGTGCCTGTCACATGGCACTCAGTCACACAAACGAAGGCACAGCATAAAACCTAATTCCAACTTCAATTGACACATGCAATCATGGCTGCCATTATTTCTCCTCCACGCGATACACCGTGTTGGCCCGCCTCCAAATGCCATGAAATCACGCTACAGAGACTACATATAGCGCGAACCATGGCCCGCATCAACCCGCGGTGCCTCATAGACCTCTCCGCAACCTTGGACTGTGCTCGACCATCACTTGAAGCTGGCGGGTGTGTTCGTTTGACAAATCGAAGTTTGACGTGGCTGGTGGGGGTACATATGCAACTCTCTAGGCTGTCTAATGATACAGCTGCGGCCCAAGCCGTCTGATCTGGAGTTGTGCTCTTGGCATCCTTTTTGCACATGAAGATGTGCTGGATAATAGGAGGTGTGAAGGCGGCTCGTTATCAAGGCCAGCCATGTAATGGCGCTACGAGCAGCGACAGGGCACTGTTCCCGACGAACCATTCAAAGATGGCAGGCGAACTAGGTAGGTACCCAAGTGCTAAGTATCTTTCTGGCTCGCGCTGGTGGCTGAAGGAACCCCTCACGGACAGTCTCCACTTTGGGCCATCGCTTACACCGAGGCAAATGGCGGAGAATTATGAATGCCACGACCAAAATGCACACGGCGCCTTTTGTACATAAAGTTCGATATTTGTCGCCGGAGAGGAGCCATTCTGGCTGCATGATTATACTGATGGCGCAGTAAGGGCCAAGATGGCTAGGGTCCAGGAGTCCTCCCACCAACAACAGGCCCAGTCAAGCGGGTCTGCATGCTGCGGGTTCTAGTTGGGGCTCAAGCAGCGCCGGCCTTTGCATGCATTCTTGTTTCGCCGGACCCCATCATTCATCATCGTGCGTTTCCATAATTTTGCGCGCCCCTGTCTATCATGGCACCGTGCGCTAATTTGTCACCGGCCAAGCCGCCCAAAATGCCATGCTCCGTGAGTGCGCCAGACTGCTCACGAGTAAGGCGAGCAAGACAAGTGAGAAAACAAGACCCTTTCCCAAACTTTATGCCCGTCATCCCGTCCCGCAGGTCTGTGTGCTTGTGCCCTCACAGGCTCGTGCGCTAAACTGGCGCTGGCGCCAAACGCGGCGCGACGCCAGGCTTGACCTCCACATCTTGGTATACATCTTGGTACGCCACTTGCAGCTAGCTGCTTACTGTGTGCAAGCAATAAACACCCTCGCAGCACGAACCACTACCCGAAATCGCACTCCCTCCTTCATCAACTTGAGAAGAAGGCCGGTTTCGTGCATGCAGCAACTTCCATGGCCCGTATCCCCGATGCATTTTAACGCAAGTCGATATGAAGGCGGATTGGCAGCTGGACACTCGCGTGCCCTACGGCAAATATAGCCGAGCCACTGGTACCTGGCCGATCGGATTGCTGAAAAAGCCCAGGTGCAGAGGCGGCCAGCGCCACATTCACTGGCGAGTACGGCGGGACAGGCAGTCATGGTAATGACATGACCTTGCACCTTCAGCCTGTGGGGAGGCGCAATCTCATGTAACATCTATGTAGCTCTACTGCGACCCACGCTCTTCTGGCG
Source organism: Ophiosphaerella korrae (assembly GCA_028456385.1). Taxonomy (NCBI): domain Eukaryota; kingdom Fungi; phylum Ascomycota; class Dothideomycetes; order Pleosporales; family Phaeosphaeriaceae; genus Ophiosphaerella; species Ophiosphaerella korrae. The sequence continues at coordinate 108,610 of JALNQF010000097.1, read as the reverse complement.
AATACCAATCTTACATCCGACACCCCTCGCATGACTTACCTGTAGCTTTTCATCTTCTCTCGGCCTGCCATTGCATGGCAGCCAGTAACTGGATACCGTGCAGTTGGAACAAGAAGAAAACTCTGCACGTCTGCACGGCTGCACAGCGGCTTGCTTTGCTTGCAAAATACATGCTCCGCCAGGTTGCATATGCCCCCCCCCCCTCCCCAAACAAAAAACTCTCCCAAATCTAGAACATGCATCGTTTGTAAGTATTGTACATTAAACCCGCATTATCTTCGGCCCAGTGCATCTCTTCTAACGGCAACCATGTTGGGGAGTCTGAAACTTGCAGACCACTAGCGGCAGTTTATTCAACGCATTGCCATTCGCTGCTGGTTTCTCCCCATGATTTTTTTAGACTTCTATTGTCCTCCCATTACTAGGGAATTCCCAGAGGATCACCTTCTTGATCATACGATAGTCATGCCGTCTGCGACTCACACCACAAATGCTGATCACCCGTGCCCCCATACCCATGACAAGGAGTTGCCGAACCGCAATTGACATCTGTCATGGTCTTGGTGAGAATTGGAGAGTTCGGGCCAACCTCACACAAGCAGCACTGGCATACTCAACCGCGCGGATATCATGTACTGACTCAAGACCAACGCCAGACACGACGCTCAACGGCACTACCCTGCCGCTAGGCACAAAATAGGTTTTTTTTTGATCTACGCCGGTCGTGACAAAGATCTGAGTGTGGCAAACAAACTTCCCAATCCATCCAGTATCCGAAACGATCGACAAACAAACTCCACGCGCGCCCAAAATTCATCGCCTACCCCACGGCCATCCATGGATGCGGCTCTTATAAGCACGTGACACATGTAAACAATCCTCCAGCACGATGTGCCGGCAATCCCGCCGCGAGGGAAGGTCTGTCGACTGCGGTTATGACTATTTGCCAAAATAAAAGGTTTGCTTGAGCCTGCCCCCGTCCAGCTCCATGCATAATCTGCGCCACTATACCAGGCTGACCCCTCGCGCTTGCCTGTTCATTTCTACACTCGCCTAATTGCTTTCTGCACCTGCGACGCAACCAATCGTGGCCGAGCCGTCCGGAGCCATGGACCGCCGCTCTATGTGCCTTGATGCTTTGTGCAGAATGAACTACAGCTCAATAATCGGCCTTTTGCATTGACTTTCACGTTCAATGTGGCTACTTTGCTTTCATGTCTAAATGTTGTGTGACGTATGTGGGTGGATGGGCGCGTCTTTTGGGTTAGGTGCGGATGCAGGGTCCTGGTAATCTAGGCGAGGGGGGGGGGTGACCCTGTCCGGCTATGGAAATAGGTAGTTTCTCTAGTTTTAGTTTTAGTTTTAGTTTTTTTTTTCCTCCTTGGGGGTGGGTAGCATTGAAGTAGTTGCGGTAAGGTCACGTGAGAGATTGCACTCTATGGATTGTGACATTGCCTGAGGAATGTACTTTGGTAAGAACTCGTCGGGCATGAAACATAAATTAAGGCTGACTGCACATGTTGGGGGGCCAGATTTGAAAAACGCGCCTACTTTAATGTCGTTCATATCTGGCAGTCAATACACACGATTTATCCTGTATCGTTGGGCTTCAAAGATCTATGTTCCCAAGGTTGAGTATGAAACCGTGTCAATTTGATCTACCTGATGAATAGACTGGATTGAGAGTTTTTTTCTCTCCTTGCTTGCGTGTTTTTCATTACTTTGTAGAAAATAAATACCACATACTCATATGGATTGAACAGAATACATTTACCTTGGCCTTCAGAGATTGGATCATCTCCAGCACCCTACATTTCCTCTTCTTACACCTCAACGCCGTAAGCCTGGCACCCCGCCTTGAACCATACTTCCTCTTTCTCTACATCTCCCAACCCTCGCTCCTCCAATACCTTCTCTACAACCTCGACCCAAAACTTCCAATTCCCCTGCTCGCCCTTTGGTCCGCCAACATTGCAAACCGGCCAGTCGGAGCCAAACATGACGCGGTGCGGAAATGAATTGAAGACAATATCCATAAAAGGCTTGAGCTAGATTCCCATTGTCAACATACCCAAGCAAAAGACAGTGGACAAAACTCACCACACTCGCTACCTCCCCACTGTCCTCCGGCACCCCTCCATCCCCAAACTCATTCAGCGCGCCCGAAACCTTGATAAAAACCCGGTCATCCCTCCCCAACGCCTCCACCGCCTTCCTCCACCTTGCATCCACCCCGCGCCCAAAATCCGGCTTGCAAAGATGATCTGTGGCACACTTAACCCCGAGGAAGAAGAAGAAGAAGAAGAAGAAGAAGAAGAAGAAGAAGAAGAATAATAATAATAATGCAACTGGGGGCTGTGGGGGGAGGGGGGAAGGTGAAGAAAATAAAAAATACAACATACCCAGGACAAAGACGCCCAGGCCCCCCCGCCGCCGCACCTCCGCAACCATGCCCACGACCTCCTCCAACCCCTCGACCCCATCCCGATGCACATCGGCCCCAACCTCAAACACCCACCCGCGGACCCCCAGCCCCACCGCATTCGCCACCCACGCCTCGCTCCGCACCACCCGCGCCACCCCGCCCGCGCCTTTACCCTGCAGCAAGAAGCGCGCGCCGCGGATCAGCGGCCATAATCGCGGGCCTGCAGCGTCTTGCGCGAGGGAAAAGTAGTGCGTGAAGAGCGTTGGGGGTAGGTGCATGGGGGCGAAGACGATGCAGGCTTTTATGAGGGAGGCGTGGGTTGTGGGGTCGGTGTTGGTGTTGGTGTCGATGGCGTCTGTGGCATCGGTGGCGTCTGGCTGGTTTTCGATTAGGTGGCGGAGGTATCGGATTTCGTCGAGGGGTTGGGCGGCCCAGTGGGCGAGGGCGGCTTGTTGGGTGGGCGGGGGGTCTGAGGGGGATATGGGAGGGGTGGGGGAGGGGGAGGGGAGGTGCCGGTCTGTTTCAATGTAGATGAAGCCGTTGGGGACTGGGGTGGTGATGTTTATGTAGTCGGATGGGCCGTGGCGTTTGGTGAGCATGTGGCCTGGGGTCATCCAGGAGTGGTGGAGGGGGGTGAGGGCGGTGGTGGGCCAGAGGTGGACGTGAGTATCCAGGATGCGGGACGGAGCCATTATTATTATTATTATTATTATTATTTTCTTTTCTTGTTTGGATGTTGTGGTGTTTGTGGGTTGGGTTGTGGGGAAACTTTTTGAGTTGGGGGGAATGGGGATAGAGGTTCGGTGCGGGGGAAATGGGACCGAAGAATTAATTTATACTGGGTGTTAGAATTGGCTTGGATTGAGCAACGTTTGAACATGGAATTCTCAATCTCGGTACTCACTTATCGACTTTTCATTCCTCAAATCCCTCAAATCTATCACTCTCCGCTTCCACCTTCTTCTTCTTCTTCTTCTTCTTCTACTTCAACAGCACCCTCCCTCCTCTTACTCGCTTCCCTTGCCCCCTTCCTGTTGTTCTCTACCCGCCTTTCATATCCACTCTTGGTACTAATCCTATTCTTCTTCTTCCCATCATCTCCGCCCTTTCTCCGACTCTCCACTCCTCTCTTCTTGAGCTGCTGTCGGTCCCTCTTACCCACATCCGGCAACGCATCCAGCAGCCACTGCTTGACACTGCCCTCGCCCTCGGGCACACCACGCAGTTTTTCTGATGCTCGGATCACGTTAGCGATGAGTTTGATGTGAGGGATGTCGTCGGATGTGTATAAAGTCACTGCAACACCGCCCTCTCGACCTGCACGACCCGTGCGGCCAACGCGGTGCACATAGGCGGCAGCACTATTTGGCGCGTCATAGTTGACTACGCCGTTCAGGCCGCGGAAGTCGACGCCACGTGCAAGGAGGTCGGTGGTGATGAGGACCCAGATTTCGCCACGGCGAAACTTGGTCATGATGGCGTCTCGTGCGGAGGATGATAAGTTGGCGTGTAGAACGGCAATGCGCGAACTACCACCTGCTTCTGGAGGGATATCGTAGAGGAGTTCGGAGTGGAGGGCTATGGCGCGAGGGATGGTCTGGGTGAAGACGAGGAACGGTGGGCGGAGACTGGGCTGGTCTGAGGCGTTGGATGGGAGGGAATTGGGATGAAGGAGTTGGCGAAGACCAAGAAGTTTGCCTTGTTCGGTGGCGGCATAGGTCAGTTGGTGAGAGATGTTGGGTATGGCTGTGTCCTTCAAGCCAACTACCAATCGGACGAGGGGTGGGCGCGGTGGTAATGCAGTTGTTGTTGTTGTTGTTGTAATGTTGTTGGAAGATAGATTTTCCCAGCGGCTATTCAGGGTCGAAATGGTGAGACTTTCAATGTTGGAGCCCATAGTTGCCGACCACAGACCCACGCGGAGAAGCGGGTTAGAACAAGCATTCCATATGGCGAGTGTTTGTTCGCGGAAGAGCGGATCGAGGAGAACGTCGGCTTCATCGAGAACCATATGGCCAACGCTGGGAAGGCTGGCCACGGTGTTGTCGGGACGCTTCAGGGCGTTTAGAAGCGCAAGAGGGGTTGCGACGAGGATAGCTGCCTTGACCAGCTCAGCCTGCCGTGGTGGAGTCTGTGTCGTCTGTGTCGTCTTGTCTTCCTCGTCCGACTCAGACACAGACACATCCTCTCCCTCTGATTCCTCGGCCACGCCTCCACACTCGACCACCCTCATGCCCTTCCTCATCAGCGTCCCCCTCACCCCCGTTCCCTTGCCCAACTTCCTCACCTCATTGACAATCTGGGCCGCCAGTTCTCGCGTTGGCGCCAGCACCACTGCACGCAGCCCCTCTCTTTCGTCTTTATCCTCCTTCAACAGCGCATCGATAATTGGAATCAAAAACGCAATGGTTTTCCCGCTTCCTGTCGGGGCGACGGTCAAAAGATCAATATTTCCAGCACACGCCTGCGTCTCCCCCCCCAGCAAGAGCGGCAGAGCACCCAGCTGGACCTCGGTAGGCAGCTTGTATCCCTGTTCACGTATGTTCTCTGCGAGCCGTCGCGATATGTTGAAGCGTGTGCGCAACTGTGCGAATTCGGTAAGCGGTCGAGGGTATAGTTGCGCCTTGGCATCTTTTTTTTTCTTCTTCTCCTCCTTTCCTTTCCGTTTCTTTTTCTTCCTCTCCTCGCGTAGCACGGGCGCCCATTCCTCCAACACGGCGACTTTCAGCTTATGCGAGCGCAGGATCTTCTTGCACTCGTCCGAGTCGTAGGGCTCTTCCTCTGCGCTTGCGTCTGCGCCATCCTGTGACGCAGGCTTTGTTTGCAGCTGCTTCGTATGTTTCGTGTTGGTCTTGGTCTTGGTCTTAATCTTCTTCTCCCTGGTTGCGCCGGCGAAAAAGTCTAGCTCTGCAGGTAGCTCTGCGGGTAGCTCTGCGGGTAGCTCTGCGGGTAGCTCTGCGGGTAGCTCTGCGGATGTATCTGCTCGGCCAACCGCGCCTCTCTTCCGCTTTCGGCTCGCGGGCCCGAATAGCTGTGGATTTTCAACGGCGCCGGAGGAGGGGATGGCGTGTGCAGGCGCCGTGTGTTGTGCCTTTGCAGAGCGCGAGAGCAGCTTGAAGACGTCCATATCAGGTGCAGAAGGCCAAGTTCGAGTTCAGGAAAAAAAAAAAAAAAGTTGGCGGCGCGGGAGGATCGGCCAAGAAAAAGGCCGACCACGGGATCAGGTCAATCCAGCAGCGCACATATTATTATATATTCACGTGCACTGCTACCCCTGAGGAAAAATCAAGCTTCATGGATGCACGTTGAAAATGAAATCTAAATCAAAAGCTATGTGCATAGTACAATGTGAGCCACTCCAAATCGTACACCATCTGCGTGTTTTCCTTGCTGTCGCTAGTGGTCGCCGTGATGCTTTGCCCGGTATCCCACGAGCTTGAAGCGGCCAATCATCTCGCCGACGGAGAAGAAGCCAATGACCTCGGCGGCGACCACGCCAATCGAGGCCCATTGGGCGGTTGAGATGCCGCGGATCTGGGCGAGGACGTTCTGGGGGTTGGTGTTGTTGGCCTCGGCGGCAATGCGGTTGAGCAGCGTGGTGGGGTGGCGCAGGGCGCTGATGGCAGGCTCGAGGTAGGCCTGCATGGTCTGGACGGAGCTGTTGCGAGAGGGGTTAGCCATGGGAGGCAGGCGGACTGGGGCAGGAACAAGAGGCCTCACGGAGGGTGCATGCTTCGCTGCTCGACGACCAGCTTGCCGAGCTCGAGGCCGACTCTTGAGTAGTAGGCGACGCGGGGGATGAGGCCTGTCGGTGTCAGCGCTGTATCGTGTATCGTGCATCGTGCATCGCCCTGTATCGCCTGTATCGCCTGTATCGCCTGTATCGCCGTGTATGTCTCGCCGTGGTTTCTTTCCCCCAACTCACCCTGCACGCTGCCCACAGCTCCGCCCACCCGTCCGCCCGTCGCATGGGCGGCCTCGCTGGCAGCAGCGCCAACCCGCGATGCCGCTGAGCTCACGGAGCTCGTGACTTTGGACAGCCCCTCCGAGGCCTTGGACGACGCTCCGGCCGCCTTGTCCTTGACCGCGCCGGCAGCGTCTGACGCAGACGAGGCATTGCGCAGGCCCGGGCGGCGGACGGCGAACCGCGATTGCCGCAGCACGGCGCGTGATGCAGCGAGAGACATTGTGGAGATGGGCCCAAGGGTGATGGGGTCGGTGTCGTGATGTCGTCGTGCTGGCAGAACCGCTGGCACGTTTGCGTTGAGCTCCGGCAAGCTTGACGATTTTTCCGACTGTTGTCCGTGCGCTCCCCTGAATCACCCGAGCCAGCACCACGGCAGCCGTCACACACATGCCCACAGCACCCACAGCAACACCGCACATGTTTATCACGGCGTGCACACCTACACACCTACACACCTACACACCTACACACCTCCAGTCTTCAGCCTCTCCCCCTTTTCTCCCCATCCCCCCCTAACCAGAAAATTCAGCTTGCGTATCTCCGTCCACCGGCTCAGCTCTCCCAGCTCCAGCACGCTCATCCGCCGCGTCTTGCCGCTTGGATTCCCAATCACCACCGCCTTCCAGTCCCTGCCCCTGCCCCTCTTCTCCAGCTGCCCAAACTCCTCCCATGCCGCCGTGTCTCGCCGTGTGCCAAACGTGTGGTTGGGAATCACCTGCACTTCCCTGAACCGCCAAAGCACGCCCGTCAGCAGCACCGTGAGCCCAAGAAGAATGCCTGCCGCCACGCCTGTCGATGTCTGCGAGCCCAGTCGCCGTGTCATGTTCCCCCCTACCAGTGTCGCCACGCCCGCGAGCACAAATGCCACCGTCTGTGATGCAAATATCCCTGCACTGATTCGCGGAAACGACGTGAAATTGCTTCGGCGGCGGCGGTCCTGCACAGCCAGCGACTCCATCCGGTGTCGCGTATTCGCGCCAGGCTGAAGGTCACACGTATCAAACGTCTCCATCATAATCCCATGACACTCGGCAACAGCCAGCACGCTCAGAAAGCCCAACCCACCCGCAAACACAATCGGCGCCATGTAGACTCCCGGTGCGCCTGCTGCCGATATCGTGTACCCAAGACCCATCAGCGGCAGTGCGAGCATAAAGAGAACACGCCGGACAAGATGCGAGGACCAAGTGACTTGCTTCTGGAACGTCATGCTGTCCGTTCTAAACTCCTTCTTGCGTTCACGCGAGAAGATCCTAGCTTTAGTCAACGGGATGGCGAGAATGCCCCCAATCGCAATCGCCATCACCCCCGCTCCTACAAATCGAGGCTGCCACCCGTAATCCCTCGAAAGCAGGGACCCGAGAAGGACAATGACGAGCACAATCTGCGCGTATATCCACCCCAGGTATACACACAGCACGCTGAATCCTGGTTGGCACATCATCATGACCGCCAATTCCATCCCAGCCCCGACCTCTTCAAACCAGTATACCGGCCCTTCCGTCGATATGTGGAGTTTGCATTCACCCCGTGAAACGCGCCGCACAATGAATATGTCGTCGCGGTCGTACACCTCCATCACCGACTTTCGATACGGCGCGCGGCGCGTTTCTGGCGCCAGGATGTTGAGAATGAGTGCCGCTACGAGGATAATGACCACGACATAGAACCCCCAGTCTGGACTCAGCTTCTCAATAATCGCCGCCCCGACTTGGAATCCGACGGCCAGCGACGCAATCCAGCACCAGGACCAGATGCCGAGCCAGATGCCCATCCCCCCACCGTGGCGCCGTACATCGTTTGGCACCACGAATTCCTGATGCGGATTCTTGCTCTGCAGCGAGGCGCCGAACAGGTCGAGCAGTACGGTGATGTAGTTTACGTTTGCGAAGCCAAAGACCAGCCCAGTAACTGCCCGGGCACATAGCAGACTAGTTCTGAATCGTACATCGTTTGGGGATCGTTTTTCGCTGACGACGATTGCCTGGGGGAATTGCAAGGGGAGGGTCAGGGCGAGGGAGGCTAGCATGTAGGGTTTGCGGCCGTGGAGTAAGGGGAGAGGCCATGCGATAAAGGTCGAGATGGCGAGGCCAAAGTAGAGTCTACAAAGTCAGTCGAAATCATTCCGCTGTGGTGCCAACGTACCCGGCGTTACCCACGACCACGTGGTGGCGTTCGTCTGCCAGGAAGTATTGGATACGAGGGACTTCGCCTGCCTGCATATTGTTGTCAATCGCCGAGTCTTCAATCTAAACAAACTTGCTCACGTATATGCCAACAATAATACCAAGCAAAGCAGTATTTATGCATGCAACAGTTGCAGCGAGACGCTTTTTGCCCGTCGACCAATTTCTAGCTATTGGCTGTCGGCGATGATGTCGTCGTAAACTGAACGTGTGCTTGGATGGTTCTCCTACACCAAAAGAGGTGCTGTAGGGTGTAACCGGCGTGTCCTCCTCGTCAAACGATGTGTCTACCTGGCTGGATTCCGACGACGACTCCCGCGCTCGCTGCTCGTTTTCCAAACCAGACTTGGACCGCAAGGTGTGTGGATAACCCGTAGGTCGCCGACGTGAGCGGCCACGAGATTGCTCTCGATGCATAGGCCGAAGTACAAAATCTACATGGTCCCGTGTAGCGCTCTGTACAGGCTGTGGTGGAAGCAGCGGCTCATTTGGAGTGTCGAGTCCCCAGCGGTCTTGATTTCCATCTTCGCCGGATGATGTGGAAGAGAAGGGGGATAGCCATCGTGGCGCTTGTCGCAGATAAGCCCAGTCAAACGATGTCGAATTTCTTTGTCGAGTATTGCCCATCTTGGCACCTGATGCTTGTCTGTCGTCATCTCGCGCAGGAGCTTCAGATGCATCTTGTATCGCAGTTCTTGCATCTTCAATGATTTCGTAGATTTCTTCAACCTGTCGTTGATCAGAAGACTCGTCCGCCATTTCCACAGCTTCTTGTACCATATTTTCAAGATCTTCAATCGCGTTGCTGATTTTCTTGTCGCCTGTTCGTTCGAAAGCGGAGATATTTGGCGCTGGTTGTGAGGGTGATATCTGCGCACGGGAAACAAATGCTGGTGACGTGCTATATACTGAGCTTCTTCCATTTACAGATGCCGATGTCTCCGATCTCTCGAGATGGTTTGGTACAGGTGCCAGACTGTTGACCCGTGGGCATTGGTCGCCGGAATCTTCTTCTGGCTTCTCGCTCTGATTATGTACAATAGACAACCTTTTTTGTGGTTTGTGTGCTATGTTTGAGCGGTTGAATGCAGTCCTTCTCAATGGCGACGGGCCTGTGGGCGCAGCAGACGCTCGGCGAGACCGGGAAAGTTGGTGTCTCGTTACTGGTGACGGACTACTATCAGCGAACGGCGGCACATTTTGTTGAGGCTTAGCAAGTGGTTTAATTCGCGCTGTTTGTGTATAGGTATCGGTGCGTTTGGCATGATTCATCGTCGAGGGCTTGCGACTAGGTGGTTGGGTAGTAGGAGAGAGAGTCTCATTATCACTCTCTGGTCGTTTAGATGTAGGCTGGAAGCCTTTACCATCAAGCCATGGGAGTTTTTTACCCAATGTTCGAGGCGCAACTTTTCTCGTTTCTGTGTTCGATGAAATCCTCGCGCGGGCATCCGACTTCTTAGGGACAATGGGTGGGTCTCGATTCATTGTGCTTTTGTTTGCGTTGGTTTAAGATGTCGGCAGCAATGCGGACTGAGCGGAGGGTGTAACATATGTCTCTGTTTTTTCCACAAGGTAATCCGTTCTACGAGAATTTAGAGGTATTGAACCGGCGGTATAAGATCTAGGGTAGGTGGTGCACGAAGTAGGTGGAGAATGAGGTGTAGAATGGGAGGATGACCAGCTTCGGATGATGTGGTATAGAAAGTGAGCAGGAGGTAGAAGCTGGCCAATCGAGGATTCGAGATGTAAAGAATATAAGGACAGGAATATGAGTATTTTGGAGTGGCGAGGTGGAAGAAAATCATATTAGGTTGACGTTGGTGACCAATTTTGGGGTGATGTAATACGCCTTCCGTGGCCTAGATTATGACCACAATGGGTACGGGGGAGGCAATTGCGACCAAAATATCCATCACGTAGTAATCACCTAAACCTGATGTGAGGCTATTTCACAGATTTGATCGCTTGCAGCACTACCCCAGTCATTGCAAGGACTTTCTCTTCCTCGAGCCTCTTTGCGATTAGCCTGGTAGTAAAGGTCAGCAACCACATTCTGCCAGAATGATTACAAATACACTTACTGTAGGCTTACAGGTAGGCCATCAAGTAGTTCAGCATCATCTATACAGGTCAACAATTTGAAAGTAACTGCATGCTTCAAAAACTTACAACTTTCGCGAGCTTCTTTGCAGTATTCAGTCTGGGGCTTTAGCTCGGATACTAATTTGTCCTTCATCTTGTCGACCACTACTCCAGTGGGGAATGATACAGCAGAATAGTCAACAACGTTATAAACGCCAGTGTATCCAACATATTTGAAGTCTCCATGTGACACACTTACGTAAGGGGTCGTAGGTGCTATTGTCTGTCAGTATTATGGAAGGCAACTCTTTTTTTACAAACTCACCTAGAATAGCGTCTAGATCGCCATGTGAAACCCATTGCTCAAGATATTGCCTTTGTAGCTCGGAACGTTCCAGATGCAACTTCCACATGTCCCAGACCCCGAGCTCTTTGGCATCTTTATACATCTGCATTTCTGGTCGGAATGGTTCACCAGTCGGGGTGAGTAGAGATTCTATATGTTTTCCACCGTCTGCGACGAACATTCGTCCTAGAAGCTCCAAGGCCTTGCCGTGAAGTCTCGGGTCCCACTCCACGACCTCATGCCCGGCCTTCTTTAAGCTCTCACATGTCTCGCCGAGTGCTCGTGTTACTGGGGGTGTAGGAAGGCATATCCCATCGTTCCATAGAACGGCGATCTTAAGCTTCTTCTTGTTCTCAACCTGCCGCCACGGAATTGGCAGTACTTTTGGGTCTACTAACCACGGCTGTGCATCGACAATGGCCTTCGAATACATTGTTATATCCTCTAGCGTCTTTCCCATGGGGCCATTGACGCTTGCAACAGCTTCTTGGCCTGCCATACCAGACGCACATCGTTGTGTGGTGAACCGGCCCAATGAGGGTCGGAGTGTGAATATACCTGTGCAAGCTGCCGGAATTCGAAGACTTCCTCCCTGTGGAATAAATCAGTTTATATAATATCCTCCACTAAGATGCCCGGGTACTCACTATGTCAGTACCCACACCTAGGGGGCTTCCACCAAAGGCGATGAGAGCAGACTCGCCGCCTGACGACCCACCTGACGTGACTTTGCGATTAAGAGGGTTCACAGTTCTTCCGAAAACATTATTGACTGATTCTGCCTGTTTCATATGAGCCTTTGTATTCTAAAGATATGCGTGTATACATACGATCATCATGGCTGTTGGTACGTTGGTTTTGCAATATCGCACTGCTCCAAGTTTCTCCAATAGATCCACCAAGGTAGCATTGTACTCGGCAGGTTTATTGACCAGCGATGTAAAACCAACGGTACTATCCTTGCCTTTCACGTTGAAGTTATCCTTGAGTGAAATTGGAAGGCCGTGGAAGGGTCCCACAAGCTGGCCAGTTCGACTGAGATGGTCGTCGAGGGCTTTTGCACTCGCTATCGCTTCGTCAAAGAATGCATCACTAAGACAATTGGTCTACAAATCCATGTCAGCTACTTGTACAATCGTTATAAATCCCTCATTACCAGTTGATGAGCGGCTGCCGCCCGTTTGCAAAATGCTCGTGTGACTTTCTCTGAACTCCATGTCTTAGATGCAATATTTTGGAGTATTTGTGACGCAGTACTGTCCGTGATTGTCAATTCCTCAGGCGAGAACCAACCCGACTCCTTTGGCCATGATGTCACGTTAAGTTGCGAGTCTGGTGGTAGATGCTGTTGTGAAACGCGAAATTCGCTCGGAATTGATTCCGCAAGCGCTGTTCGCTTCGCAGCAGCAATCTTCTCCCATTTTTGTTCAGATGCCATTGTCTAAGAATTACAGACTGCCAAGAACCAATATAGAGGAACGGAAAGGGAATGATCAAAGCTTTGGGGAGCTGTATACTTTAAAGGCTCTTGAAGTCATCTTCCACCGGGCGCTCAGTACCGATACCTCCCCCACCTTTGTGCTTCGGGACATCTTCGGACGGATGCCCCCAAAGTCGACCATTTCGCCTATCACAACCCCAGCCGTTATGTAACAATGCGGTTCTATCAGCGCTGAGATACGAAAGGAACGCTTGTTCAACCGAGGTAACTCCACATCTCTTCCTTCCAACGGCTGGAGAACTGCCGGTTTCGGCGTCGTTGCCTACCATGGCATCCCGCATACGAAGAATAGTATCTATCTCTCGCATACAAGCTCACGCGATAAACGCTTAGGGAGACTGGTATCAGTTATCAGGTCTATCTTGCTTGAGGGGGTACGGTTACCCGATGAGCTCTAACACGCTTCGCAGACGAAGGATCAGCGCGCGCCAGAACCTGATATAGGTAGCGCCAATCTCATTTGCCATCCATCGGCATCAACCAACACCTCTCTCACTTCATATAGTCTCTACCAACGCCAGCAACTCACTACTTGCTGTGCGAGACTATTCAAGATGGGAAATCGCATCGTTCAGTATTTTCGGGGCGAGCAGCACGCGCCAGGTGAACGGAAGCTAGTCCAGAAGCTTGACTTCTTCATCCTTACGTTTTGTTGTTTATGCTATTTGATGAACTACTTGGACCGAACAAACTTGAATAATGCTTATGTCTCTGGAATGAGAGAAGAGTTGAGCTTCAGGGGAAACCAGCTCAATCAGATCAACACTGTCTTCACCGTCGGCTACACCATCGGTCAGGTACCGTGCAACATTGCGCTCTACTATATCAAGCCCCGCATTTTCTTCCCGACCTGCATGGTGAGTATCTTTAAATCATATCCCTGATTGTATCTGATCTCGTCAAGGTTGCCTGGGCACTCTTGACAATGGTCACAGCAGCTGCCCAAAAGCCACAACACATCATGGCTATTCGCTTCTTCCAAGCCCTGTTTGAAGCATCAACCTTTGTTGGCACGCACTATATTCTTGGTTCGTGGTATACAGAGAAGGAACTCGGCAAGCGATCTGGAATTTTTACTGCATCTGGTCTTGCTGGGACTATGATTGGTGGTTTCATTCAGTCGGGTATCCACAAAAGCATGAACGGCCTGCGGGGGCTTTCTGGTTGGAGATGGTTGTAAGTATTATCCTGGAACCAAATAAGTCGACATCCATCCTAACATCTTGTCTCTAAGATTCATTATAGATGGTATTATTACTCTGCCCGTGGCAATCTATGGCTTCTTGCTCTTCCCAGACACACCAAGGAATACAAAAGCTCCTTATCTAAGCGCAGACGAAAAATCATTGGCAATATTGCGAGTCCCGGAAGTCTCGGAGCGCACACCAATCTCATGGCGGTTTTTGAAGCACTGTTTCGGAACTTGGTACTGGTACATGTTCGTGGTTCTCTGGATTCTTGCAGGAGAAACCGAGTCGTTCAGTACAAATGCGTTGCTACAACTCTACATGAAGTCACATCCAACTAATAAGTACACCGTCTCACAGGTTAATAACTATCCAACCGGAGTACCAGCAGTAGGCATAGTGTCGACTTTATTCTGGGCTACGCTTACAGACTTCATGGGCGGCAAGCGTTATTTTGGTTCGATATATCATCTTCTACAATAATTTATTTGCTAATGGGTGCAGTGGGATACTGGATCGCTATCACAGGGGTCATCACGAGTGCCCTGATCTTGGCGTATCCACATAGCACCTCAATTCACTTTGCCATGTATTATTGGGCCGGCAGTGTATATGCTTGCCAAGCAACGTTCTTTGCATGGGCAAATGATGTACTCCGTTATGAGGAAGATAGTCTCCGAGCCGTTGTCATTGCAAGCATGAACATGGGCAGTAATGCAATTAATGCTTGGTGGAGCATTGTCTTCTATGGAGCAAATTTCGCACCATACTTTACCCGCGGTACGTGAAAGAGTATTAAAGGAAGAAAAACTTTACTAAGGGGTTGACAGGAATGTGGGCCATGATAGCTGTCTCAATTGGTATGGGCATATGGACGGGTCTGCTGGTCTGGATGCATGTCCGCACTGAGAAGAGAAGAAGCATAAACGACGGTGTCCCGCAATTTTTGACTAAAGACCACGATATGAGCGACCTTGAACATGTACACCATGTTGAGAAAGATCGAGAGAAAGTCTAGAACAAGGACCACTGATTGAGTCGCCAGGTGACAGGGGCATAGCATGAATACGAGGATTTGACACCCAAATATCCAAGATTGGTCAAATATCAAGGCGTTGCTGTGCTTACTATGGTGAAGGATTTGTGACAACGCATGCTCATAATCCCACTAGCTTTTGCATTAGCATACGGCATTTACACGTTCATTGTTGGCTTTCGCATGCAACCAAGCGTATCTAGCCAACTCTATGTAACCTCGACCATCGGTAACTTTGCATATTACCTACCGATGTTTCTCTTCTGCATCTTTGTTTCAGCTCGCCATCTTCGGACGTTCAGACTGTGATCTTTCTTACGAGGCTCCCGCTTACCGCCCCTGGATGCTGTGATCAGCAATGGCAAACACGAACATACACAGAAAACCCCACACCGTCGTCATTGTCAGACCATCTGACACTTGTTCGGCACCGAGACATGCTTTAGTGGTTTTACTTTTCTTCATCCAACAAGCACCAGGGTGTATCGCCAGTCTAGTGCAGGGATATGCCTTCCGCGTAGCATCATCAAGCCAATGCAACATCAAGATAAGCGAACCTTAAACTACGTCCTACCCAGCAACTTTTACACGTACAAGCCAATACCTTGTTTTGATCTACGTAACTTCCAAGGCACAATTGGTTGAAAATGCTACAATGTGCCCTGTCCCTACAGTCCCTTGGACTGTCTCCCAACCTCCTTATCAGAAAACCTATCAACCAGGTAACGCATGCACCCACAACTGTAAATTCCATACCACGAAACCGCGCCTTCCGTCTATGCATGTTGGAGAGAGATTTTTGCACGTCATAGTCGGCTTTTCTTAGATCGCGATCATGGACACTACCCACTAGTTTCCGTCATCAGCGAATGACAGTGAGAAAAAGCAGAACTATGCGTGGATGAAATCTCAAAATGACACGAATATCCGCCGAAGCGGAAAAATTGACCGGATGTCGTGGCTCAGTCGATGCTCCGGTTACTAGATATATCGTTCATGCTCTCCCCAGATCAGCTCCTCACCTTGCAACTATAATTCAAACTACAGGATATATCATGGAACATACACTATCACTGCGGACCAAATAAGCATTAACTTAGGTATCAGAACCTCTAGAGACACATAGGCGCTGATCTTCTACCACATTCACGATCAGATCCAGTTCTATACCACGTGATCCAGTCTACATGGCCACACAACAACCCAACCCTCTGCCCCAATACTATGGCCAACAGCTCCAAGATGGCACAATAGTGGAGTCCCCTGTTGCACTATTTCGTCATGGACACGGATCTAGTGATTCACGGCAAGAACTTCTTCGATTACCAAAACAACCACATCCAGCAGCATTCGTAGATCCAAGTCTGGAACCAGTCTCACCCATCACTGCTACGGATCCAAATGAACTAGCGATTCCCCATCGCTCTAGTCATCGTCGGCTCGGCGGATATGCTGATCCTAACGACTATGGCACACCTACTGCCGGCCGTCCTCGACGATCTCGGTCACAGGCACCAAACTACCGCAATCCTTACATAGAAGACTACCCTTCAGATGAAGAATATGAGCCCAATAACTATCGTCGTAGACCAACACGAAGCCATCACCCCCCTCCATCAGCGTATGAAAAGGATCTACGTGTCACCCGATATGTTCCTCCCGGACGCGGCAGCTCGGACTACCAGGACTATCATGCCTACAATACCAGCAAGCCAAATTACAAGATGCACTACGGCAGTGATGACGATTACGCACCACGCCGACCACCCCTTCGCGCTGGCGGCGAACCGCCTCGAAGCCCGCCTTCAACACAGGAAGTCATGCGTCTACCATGGTAATATGGATGGGCTCCAACGCAAAGAACCACTTCGTCGCCTTTGTAGGCGAGTTCGTAGGAACAACCATGTTTTTATTCTTCGCCTTCAGTGGCACCCAGGTAGCGAACATTGGCTCAAACGCCGGCAGTGATTCTAACACCACGACGGGCGAAGCCACAGGTTTCTCTCCTAACGTCCTTTTATACATTGCGCTCGTCTTCAGCTTCAGTCTCATGGTCAACGTCTGGGTATTCTTCCGAATCAGCGGCGGCTTGTTCAACCCTGCTGTTACCTTTGCCATGTTATTGTGTCGCGCGTTGTCGCCGATAAGATCGGCTTTGCTTCTTGCAGCGCAGATTGCGGGGAGTATACTCAGTAGCTATCTGGTCAGCGTGTTGTTCCCTACGCGGTTGAATGTTCGGACAACATTGAGTAAAGGCACGAGTCTCGCGCAGGGTGTGTTTATCGAGGCGGTTTTGACGGCTGAATTGGTGTTTACGATCTTCATGTTGGCAAAGGAGAAACATAAAGGTAAGACTTATGATATTTGTTTCATCTCAATAACGGAACTGATACGTTGCAGCAACTTTCATTGCGCCTGTCGGTATTGGTCTTGCTCTATTTATTGCCGAACTTGTTGGTGTCTACTATACTGGTGGTTCATTGAATCCAGCTCGCAGCTTTGGTCCTTGTGTCGTCACTGGTATCTTTGACAAAGAGCACTGGATCTATTGGGTCGGTCCAGGTATTGGAGCCATCCTTGCAGTGGTGTTCTACAAATTCATCAAGATTCTCGAATATGAAGTTGCCAATCCCGGGCAGGACGATGATGATAAAGACGTTGAGATCAAGAAAGAAGGTGAGGCATAAGCGATATGTGCTGTTGGAATAAAGGTCAAACTCACAACCGAGGTTGTCTCGGTATTCCCCAATACTGTAATGGATATGCGTAAACGATAATGTTTTGGATGGGCATGGGATTTAGACGGTTTTGTTACGCAATGGATTTCAAATTTTAGTTACCAGGCTTAGTGTGGCAGTATGTAGATAAAGCCAAAAAAAAAAAAAAACATCTTTTTTGCCTCCGTAAACCAGGAGGTATCTGCTTGCATAGATGACCTTATCATTGCATGTTTAGCATTGTCTTATCAGTACCAGTTGGTACGTGAACACGCGGACTCTCTTCTTAAGTAATCTTGGCAAGGCTGAATTTGACGTTGAAGCTTCACCTGATGCTCTTCTGTAACATGCAGCTTGGTCAGCTTGAAGTAGATTAACTACTCCACTTAGGTATGACGTCTTCATGCATGCGACGAAAACGACTGGTCATGAGTCGCCTGGAGATCCAATGCTACGACCGGAGAAATATTTACAAAGTCTGTATTAATAATAAGAAGAAGAAATAGGCGAGATATCTAGTAAAACACTATGGTATGAGGAACCAAGGGCTGGAATAAGCTGAAGTCCCCCGACATGCGGTTTCCGGGTGTTTTCCAACCTTGTACTTATTACTTTGTGATATACACCGAAACACAACAAACCCCGATCCAACAGATTGACAACGACCAAAAGAATCTCTAATTAGATGCTAGTTCCAATAGTAATACAAACACCGCCGACAATCAGATTCATCTCCACTGGAAGACTACTATGTTGCCATCACCCACACTCCAACGCACAAAGACTATACTGGAGGACAACAACGCTGAAATCGCGAACTCAAAAATAGCCAAGTAATGCTAAGCTTTTGTATAATGCACTACCGTCTCCCGCCAGGCCAAACAGTAACCTCGCTAATCGCATACCCCGGCCGCCACGCGGGGTGTATGTCGCTGATACCCGAGTGACTCATCCTCACCGTTGACCTGGGCTCTGCCTCGACGATGTAACTAACGCCATCTTCCGAAGCGTACGACGGCGGCCGAGGACCCTGTGTCGCTGTCGCAGCCGGGGGTGCGGGCGGCCCTGAAACCGAGCCATTCCTTGACCACGCAGGCGACAAGCTCGAGAAGACGGACGCCCGGTTCTCGCGGCTGGGCTCCTGGTCTTCCACGCGTTGCCAGTGGAGTAGGTTGGGGTCGACGCGGACGCTGCTTCGCCATAGACCGTAGGCTGGGGGTGGGGGTGGGATGAGGTCCTTCTCGGGATCGGGAGAGTCGGAGCGGCCTTGTGTGTCGTTTTCGAGTGCGGCTTCTTCGTCACGCGCGAGGTGGACGCGGATGGGGAGGATGGGTTGAAAGCCGTCTGCGTTCATCATATCTGGGAGGAATGGCCGTGTTTGTTCGGTTTGGGGGTTGAGGATCAACATGCAGAGGCGGATGAGAGAGTGGCAGAAGAACATGGTGATGGTAAGGAGGATCATGATGAAGAGGATGTGGATTTCTTGGCCGATTTCACGGTTTGTCAGGGCGATTGCGAGATCTGAGAGGGTTAGTGGGTCGAATATGTGCATGGTGGGAATGTGGACTTACATATTGCGAGTATGGTAAGGAGGAGGATACCGGATACTATGCAAGAAATCATTTTGCCTCGTGCTGGTGATCCGCGCACGAAAAGCATGGGCCCTCGTGCATTGTGCTCGTCTCTCCTGCGTGCCCACTGTTCCGCACGAGGTCGGCGGTGCTTTCTCCGCCTATGCTTCCTTCGGTGCCGTCGGCCATTGACTTCATTTGCGATTTGCTCTGCCTCTGGATCCCCAAAGTTGTTATTTTGCTGTGGTAGAGGCACATCTGCCGGATGGCGGTGGTACACAACTTCTGGTGTTTGCGGGCCTTGATGTGGCGCAATCGTGTCAATATAAGAACTTGCTGAATGGTGTGCGCGGGGTGGTGATCTGGAATCGTCTGAGTAGCGAGGAGCATCGTGTGAGGCTGGCAGATTTGGATCTGGTGATTGGTCACGACGAAGGAAGCCTAGGAAAGGTATTTTGGGTGTATTGTTGTTTGAGGGGGCGGGCGACTGGGAGTAGACTGAAGACCCATTGATCATTCCCCGGAATGTGCCAAACCGTGATGGCGTTTGCGATGCTGGTGTGCCAAATGGATCTTGGGATCGGTCCTGGTCCGGTCGGGGAGACCAGCTGAACAGTGGTGATCGAAACATGGTGACCCGTATATAGATTCGATAGTATGTTTAGCCCTACCAAAATAGAGACACAGCCCTAGGTGTCGACTTTGGTGCACACACTGCCCTTATAGCAGACGCGTCCCTTGGCCAGAACACGTTGTTCTTGTTTATTTTTTGTGTTGTCCAATAGCGAATGAACAGATAGTGGAGCTGGCATGCAGGAACAGTCGTGGCAGCGAACCGTAGCTGGGTCCAGAAGCCTGTAGTTGGATGAAGATTACTGAAGCTCGTCGACTAAAAGTCGATTATCATAGCGGAAATGTGAACCGTTGGCCCTCGCCCTTCCAGATACGTCTACCCAGGACTCGAAGTACCACCTCGCTCTTATCGATTAGTATCCGTAGAGAAAGAAGACTTGACAAAAGCTATCCAGAGCCCACAAGCCAAACGAAGGTAGGAAGGGAGGAAAAGACGAAACCGCACAACAACAGCACTGCTGCCAATGAAAGAGGGTTAAGGGAAAGCAATCATAACATGGGGAAAGGAAGGGAAGCAGGTAGCAGTCACACCAAAAACCCTGGGAGGCCTGCAAGGACGGCCGTGGACGAGGCAGCATTGAAAGCCATACAATTCTGGAACCCGTCGCGTGTCAGGTTCCAGTAGCTGTGGGTGTGAAACACGGCGCCCCAGGATGCTTTGCGCAGGTAAACACGGGCCCCTTCGAGGACCATGCTGCGTCAGATTGTCCGAATCCGGCCGGCTTACAGCATTTTGTGGATGGAAAGGTCACAGCTATCCACATGCGGAGGGCGAAGTGAGAAGGCACAGGTTGTGGTTAGTTGAGATAGAAAACAATTTTGGAACGTCGTAGCCAATCATCCTCATCAGCCTCCAGAACTCCCGAACATCGGTTACAAGGGTCACGTACGCGACTGTACGACGAGAACCATATGATGGCATGAAATCCTCATTTCATATTTTGTTGTATGGATTTATTTGCTTCAAGAACCCCTTCTTGCAACACTGCAGGTAAACAGAAAAACGCGTCAACAACGCGCCCTCTTATTTTTCCTTGCAGTCAGTGGTACCTGGTCCTTCTGTCGACATCCTGGCTCCATCACCACACGTCGCACCGGCGTATCCAGTCTATGAACCACGCCCCTGTGACGTGCAACGCGGGTCCACGGGTCGTTGACCTGCAGCTCGATCCTTGTCGGCCCTCTCTCCACGATTCACATGGAAACTTTTGATGTCAAGGTTTGATTGCCAAGTCGCTCGTTCGCGTTCGCGCTCACTTTCCGAGCTCTCCGACCATAAGCTTGCGATCTGAGGATGCCGAAACCACTAATAAATGCCAAGTCAGCCTCATCTCCGGCACAGGTGTGGTGTCAAACGCCGAAGTAGTTCATCAAAGACTTCGAATGTGCAACGGAGTGATCTCCCAAAGCCATATAGCGTTTCTTAAAAAAAAAAAAAAAACTTATCAGTCTTTGAAAACGATATTCTCCCCAACTGCCGCAACGTTGAAATTCAAATACCTCTAGACCTACCGATTGAGGAGAAGATGGCGATGCTGGCGGCACGAAGATGGAATTTGCGGCAAAAGAAATTGTGAAGCACTTACATAACGGTTCGCCTCGGGGATGGAAACGCACATCATTCACAGCGCCTCTATGCCCAGGGAGCTTATTCAAAAGCTTGCCAGTCCGTGTTTCCCATATAGCAACGCTTTGATCTCCGCTACCAGCTGCAATCTTCTCGCCGGTGGGGTCCCAGCTCGCTTTCAATAGGTTGCGCTCTTGCCCGGTGGGCGCCCCGTCAAAGGTCTGTATGCGCCGATCTGCGGGTGCAAATGGGCGAACATCCCATGTTCGGACTGTTGAGTCACGTGCATTGGACAGCAGACTCTGGTTATCTGGCGATAGCTGAAGCGAGGTTACTGTGTCGGTGTGACCTAGCAGCGTGTATGTAACAGCCTGCTTTCGCAAATCCCACACCTTGATGTCATTGTCGATACTTCCAGTAAACAGCTCATTCCCGGCCTCGGCTAGGCATATTGCGGTTATGGGGAAATCGGTCTGGATAAACGTCACAGCGTCTTTTGTTCGCGTGTCCCAAATCTATATTCGTGTCAGTCATATGGGCCAGCCTGGTAGTAGAGAACCTCACCCCAATATAGCCGTCGTCTGAGCCGCTGACCAGCATCTCCTCGCCACGCTTACTCACGTCCATGCAGTTGATTACTTCCTCATGCCCCGGATGTCTTCGTATTCTTTCTCCCGTTTCTACGTCCCAACTCGCAAGGTGCATGTCTGCCGAAGCGGAGAAAAGGACTTTGGAGTCGCGCGACCAGTGCAGGTCCAATACTGCCTGCTTATGCCCAGTGAGAATACCGTAATTTTCGCATGATCCAGAACTGCGCCAGAGTACTAGAGTTGATCAGCGCATGTTGGTCGAGCATGGTACGCGTGACTGACATATGGACCGGTCCATTGATCCCGAAGCAATACATTGCCCTGTTGGGTCGAATCGAGCGGCAAAAACTTCCCCAGAGTGGCCCGTAAGCTCCATGACGGGAGATTGTAATGCGCTGTTGCGTGAGCCCTATCCCTATCAGCGCACTGCACCTTCAGCAACCACGATGCGCATATAGCAAAAGTGTCTACATACCGCTTGTATAAGAGCTCCATTTTGCCCAGATCCGTTCGCTACTGCCACTGCTGAGCTTCCTAGATTTGCGTCTGACTTTGCGCGCTTCACCAGTTGGCTGGAGCCGAAGCCCTCATGGGCAGGTCGTTTTCCGCTAGACATTGCCGATGGGAATGCCTGGCGATGGAGATGCGACGGGTAGAATGCCCAAAAGTGGGTCAAGTGTGGTGCGTGTATGCTCGTTGCGGCGCGGTTTGGTAAACTTTCCTGAAGTAGATCCATATGCGCCAAGATATATTAGATCCAACTGTGGACCCAAGCTTGTTATGCCTCCGCCATCCCCTTCCTCCCCCTCCACATGCCCACATAGCAACCTCACACCGACCACGCCGATACCGAAACCACTCACATAAATTTGCTGATATCTTACCTTGCCGGAACTCAACAACAGGGGGCAGTCGTTTTGAAGCATGGCTTCGACAAAGGCTGCACGCTTAGGCGAGGAGTGAGCCCAGATGTTCAGCAAGTGCTCAAATGCGTGCTAATAGCAAACAGAGTGTGGAAGTAAGTCGCGCGGCCGCGAGAATGGCGTATCTGTGCTGATAGCTGCAGAACGCGCGTGGATAAAGTAAGCGCTGAGCTCGTCACCCTCACATACGGCACTATCGTCGCGCAACTATGCAAAGATTACGAATACAACTATGCAGACGTCAACAAACAACTGGATCGCATGGGCTACAACATAGGCATCCGGTTGATTGAGGACTTCCTGGCCAAGTCAAGCGTACCGGCGTGCACAAACTTCCGCGAAGTTGCTGAGATGATATCAAAGGTATGCATATACCTCGGAGGCAGGCATCGCACGCTCATATGTCTGCACTAGGTTGGCTTCAAGATATTTTTGAATATAACACCAACAATCACAAACTGGACAAGCGACAACAAGCAGTTCTCCCTCATCTTCGAGGAAAACCCTCTGGCAGATTTTGTCGAGCTTCCTGACGATGGCCGAGCGCAGGACGAGCTCTGGTTCTCCAACATCTTGGTGGGGGTGCTGAGAGGGGCACTGGAGATGGTACATATGCAGGTCGAGGCGCACTTTATCAGCGACGTGCTCCGAGGCAACGACACGACGGAGATGCGGATATCGCTCATTCGGTACATTGATGACGAGATGCCGCCGGATGACGAATAAAGCACGAACAGAGCGTGAAGTGGCATGTTGCACGAGAAAGTGCACTGTGGGTGTTTTTGCACACTGTGGGCCAAGCATGGGCAGTGCAAAACAGCACGAGCAATGCAATGCAATGCTGACTGGAGGACGCCGAAGCGAAGCAGGCTGCCTGGCATCGGGGCAGGGGCAGGGTGCACTATTAGATGGTAGACATGGTAGACACGCAGCACGAGCTCCCGTAGAAAATCACGCTGCGGCGGTTGGACTGCGGTGGATATGGCGGTTGTGCCTCCGCACGGAGAGGCTCGCCCCACTTGACGTATCCAGCGCAGGGCAGGTGACCACGGCGCAAACAAGAAGTGCACTTGTGCGTCGATTGTGCGCGCAGCAGCCCGGCGCAGACAATGCGAGCAGCGCAATGGCCGCGGCAGCGATGCAGGGCCAGCTGGACGGGGCGGGCAAGTGGTTGGGAGGCGTCTAATTATACCAGGGTCACGTGACGGGGTCTTGGCGGCCTGACCGCAATCCCCTCTCTTGCAAACTGGCTAGCCATCTACTGCTCGCTCCCTCGCATCTTAGCCGCCTAGTCGTGTAGGTAGCCCTCTTTATCCCGAATCCAGACGCGCTGTCATCGCGCAGCTGCAGAGCCCCCGTTGTGGTTGTGGTGCTGAGTCGCCCGCCTGCTTACCTGACCTGACTTGTCGCGCTGCTCTCCTTGCCACCAGCCCGCAAGCCTCGTCGACAGGGTCTTAGCGCAGCGGAGGCCTTCCTGCACATCATCCTCCATCACCGCCCACCTTGCCTGTCTCACAAGCCCGCTCCCTTTCCATCGCAGCCGCCCCCCGACGCAGCCACGCAGCATCACACGCCGGCGTCGCGTCCATTGCCCTCGTCGACGCACCCAGCACCGCTCCGGCTCGTGGCTTGGCGCCTACCCTCTCCGTGCCGGGCCGACACTAACCCCGTGGCGACAGGACAGCGACAGTCCATGTCCCTCTAGCCCCATCCACTCCAAGCACCAAGGTGCGCCTTAGACATTTGCTACATCGCGTCTCCGCTCCCGCGCACCGCGCCCATCGCCCTCGCTCCACCCCGTCGCCTGCGCGTGACGCCGCCCACCCCCGTTGACCCGCGCTGCGATGCAGAACCAGATGGCGGCGCAGATGGCCGCCATGAACGCCAACGGCGGCCCCGTCGAAGGCACCCCCATGATGGGCAACATGGCCCACGGCAAGCGCATGAACCCAGACCCGCGCGAGCAGCTCAACACGTACATCTACGACTACTTCCTGCGCAACAACCACGTCCAGGTCGCGCGCAGCATGCTTGACAGCGGCCTCAAACTCTCCACCGGCCCGCGCACCAAGCTCAGTCCCAAGAATAGAACCAATGGCATCGACATGGACGACGGCGCTGCCGACGACATGCCCGCCCCCCAGCTGCCCCAGAATCAAATGGCCGACAACTCCTTCCTGCTCGATTGGTGGATCCAGTTCTGGGACATCTACCAGGCCACCAAGAGCCGCGGCGGCGCCCCGTCCAAGGGCGCCCAGTACATTGCACACACACGGGTAATTTGCCCCCCCCCCCCCCTTCCCCCCCACCGCCGGTTACTCACCCTGTCGCAGAATCTAGCCCAGTTGCAAAATGAACAGCGCAACCAGCGCATGATGATGAACAATCCTATGAACTCACAATATCAGAACATGATGCGCAACGGAATGGTCAACGGCGCAACCAATGATCTCAAGCGGGCCGCCGTTATGAACAACCGACCGTACGCCTTCGTACCAACGCCGTGTATCTGCCAAGACGATAGCTAACGTGCACTAGTAACGGCAATCCAATGGGCAACATTAATCCCCTGAAGAACCAAGCCTTGATGGCCGCGCAAATGCAGAGAGACCCTTCCGGTATGGACATGAATGGTGGGCGCCCGCAATCGCCTGGTCTGAATGAGGGCGCCCCATCACCCAGCAAACGGCCGCGCATGGAAGGTATGTCCGCCTAAATGGACACGTATATTTTGTACAGAGAGACTAATGCCTTATGCCCCCAGGCGGAATGAACAATGGTGTACCAGGGAACCAATTTGGAGAGTTTGGTCAGCCCGGCCAAAATGCGCAGCAGAAGAACATCGAGGTATATGCCCAAAGCCTGGCCCAACAACAGAGAGTGGCATTGAATAACACTGCGTCCCCTCAGGGCATGAATTCTGGTGTCCAAGGCTCACCCATGGCCCAACCCGGCCTGGAAGGTGCGAACGATATGTTCGCCGGCAATGGCCCGCGGCCTAACATGAACCCACCCGCCCCGGGCCAGCCTCAGCAAGGCAACCATGCCCTTCAGGACTACCAGATGCAGCTTATGCTGCTAGAGCAACAAAACAAAAAGCGCCTCCTCATGGCCCGCCAGGAACAGGATAACATGACTGGGCCTCAACACCAAGGCGGCGTAGGCGCCCCAGGATTCCCCACAAACGCAATGTCGCCTCAAGGAAACCGACCTGGTCCATCGCCCAACCCACAAGACATGAAGAGAGGGACACCCAAATTGGGCCAGCTGCCAGGCTCACCGCTGCCCGAAGGTGCCATGCAACAGCAACGCAACTCACCAGCACCAAATATGCCGTTCGACCCCGCCCTTGCGCCCCCAGGTATGCCACCACAGTTCTACCCACAGATGCAACATCAAAGTCCGATGATGAGACCCCCAAGCTCGCATCCCGGCGCCAACTTCAACGGCCAGCAATTGACCCCTCAACAAATGGAGGCCGTACGCAACGGACAGATGCAACCAAACGGTGTATGGCGTGGAAATCCTCAACAGCAACCAGGCATGATGCCAGGCCAGCCAATGGGTGGTCCCATGGGTCAGAATGTTCAGCAACGCCCCATGGCCCCGCCTCCTGCTCCTGCCAACGACCAACCCCGGCCTGAGCCCTCTCCGTCGCAGTCGAACCAAGCCCCACCCACACCGTCATCAGCAAACAAGCCCAACCCGAAGAAGAAGGCTACCAAGGATAATGCCAAGGTAAAGTTGCATGTTCTCTCTGCATTATTGTGCATCGTTGATATTCATTTTAGAAGCCTGGAAATAAGAAAGGGCCTAATGCAGGTGCCACACCAGCTGCATCAAATGGCGAGGAGCCCCCTACTCCCACAACATCCACACCTGTCGCGCCGGTCACACCACACCCAAAGACAGGATTTCCGCATAGCGCCCCACAACAGGTACCGCCTCAGTCCATACCACAGCAGCCAATGGAACCTCCCTTCGGCAACCTTGATGAAACCAATGTAAGTGCTTCGACTCATTCTTATGATATATTGTATACTGACATTGAGAAGCCCGCTCCATTCGATCTTGGACTTGGTAGCTTTGCCGATGAGACGGCCCTCGAGAATTTCGATTTCGACTCGTTCCTCCAAAATCCCAACGACGATGCTTTTGGCTCACTAACCGGGGAATTTGACTTCCAAAACGTTACTGAAGTTGGTGGTGACATGTAGTCTCACAAGTTTTGCTCGCAGACTAGTCCCAATGTGCCACAGGATCCTTCTCACTCAGGTATAATCGTTGACGCCATTCCGGCGACTTCGATTACAATTGGGTGATCAAGGCATCCGTGCACACTGAGACTCGTTTGCTGACACTCGTAGATCTCAGCTCACTCCATCCAAGTCCGTGCCGTCGTGGGGAGCATGGTCTTCAGACGAGACACGCTCGCATGACAAATAACCTGCACTCTCATTGCATAAGAAAATGTTCAAGAGTCCAAGATCTGGTTGAAGGCATTGGATAAAATAAAAATCGCTCATATACCCTCTTACTACCCTTTTTTGATTCATCCATCCTTCCGTCAATATCTGCTATTTTTCTTTTTTTTTTTATAGTTATTCCATCTCGGAGCATGGAAACGCGGAAATAACGGCGGATTCTATCCTACTTGATTATTCTCTACTTTACTGCGTAAATCTCTCTCACCCGATTTCTCAGTGGCGTTTCCTGGCGCATTGAAATCGCACTCCATTGTTTTTGGTCGCGGTCTCCCTTTTCCGGTTCCGGTGTACCACTCACTCGCTCCACCTTTCTGGGCTATGTGGCGTTGGAGTCGAGTTTGTTGGATCCCAGATATAACATTGCGAACACATTTTCCCACGTTTTTGGTATCGCGAGACGAAGAAAGATGAAAGAAGAGGAATAAGACAGAATCTGGTTGGAGGCTTGATCATGTGTCTCTGCGTGTGTGTGTATGTGTGTGTGCTATGCAATATCACATCTACCTTTTTCCCTTGTATCTTTTTTTCCTTATACCTGTGCTTGCCTCCGGTGAGGCTTGGGAAGCACGAGAGATTGTGTGAGGTGGGGTTTGGGGGGGTGGGGGGCGTATTTCCTCTAGTTTATTTGGTGTGTGTGTTTGTTCTTTTTGCGAAAGACCGTGCCATGTGCCATCTCGTGTTTTTTTGCCTGTGTTTTTTCCCCCTTGTTGTGGTGTTGCTATGTACCGTGAAACACGAGTTAATGCAAGAAAAATTCTTTCTTCTATTGGGTTTGATGTGTCGTGTGCTGGTTTATGATTTATGTTTGAGTGGATGAGTATGCTAATACAGTAGAGCCTGGTTTTGCGGCTTGAAAATTGATAAGCCCCATTCGTGGGTATTAGTGAATGCTTTGAGAGACCTGGACTTATTGCGTTGTGCAGGGCATGGAACTCAAATATGCATTGCAGTGTTAGGAAATTTGATCCAGGGCATGTGGTCTCACTATGAGAGTGTCTTTCTGGACAGTCCAGGGCATCTGATCAAATCTAAGAATATTCAGGTTTGTGGTACGGGCTAGGACTAGTATTTCACAATACTTAGATGCTATTTTGAGTATATTTTAGTCTATAGCAAGATCAGGTAGTACACATTTGGGGGCATAATATATCACCCTGGTCTAGCTCCTTCCGAAGAGACCATCCCGGCCACCATCCCAGTTTGTATTGCAGTCCAGTGTTCGACTTACTACGGAGATGTGCCCGCACATGGTCTTGTCGCTTTGCCCATTCATCAAAAGTCTCGCCACAAAAACCACAGTTCAGAGCAAATCATGGCTGGATGGGTTGTCGATCTTCCAGGCTGGCAGTAGATACTTCGAAACGGCTGTCGATATGCCAAGAGGTTTGAGATGCGTTCCTTTGATATGCTGCGCGAGGTGATCTTCCCTCATGAAACTACGAGAGTTAGGATCCTTGGCTTTACATAGGCTAAAGTGTTCTGTGGCGATGTGCGCAGTGGAAACGTCTTTCTTTTTGCATATGAAACATTGAGCTAGTAGAGTAGGTTCGCTTTCTAGATCTTCCGAGCAGCATACCCAGAAATAAGGACAGTAGTGTTTACCTTCTTTATGGCGAGCCCATTCACATTTGTGCTTGAATTATTCACCACAAGTGGGCGATGTGCAGAAAATGACTGACCCTTGCTTTAATGGAGGCTCAGGACCTTGTTTGAAGTCTTGTGTGGGCGAATTTTCTCTAAGAGCTTCTTGAGTGGATCGAAACATTCGTCTGAGTCGTGGAGACGGCGGCCGCGCGAAACATTGTTCTGGAGGCGGCAGTTGCTAGAAGACAATAGTTCTGTAGTAATCTCTCTCCATGCGGTAATAGTCTGTACCTTCAAGAGCATCTCGAAGTTGTTCCTCCAATCATGACACGGCCTCTCGCATCTTTTCCTTCCACCTTGCTTTGAAACGTGCGGAAGTAGCAGCATTACGCTTTCGTTTTTCATCAGTAGCTTCGCTAGTAGCTTGTACAACTACTGGGATTTGAACTGAGTTTCCTTGATTGTTTTTTATCGTCATGTATTGTATACTCGGTTTGGGAGATGGCGCCATAGGTATTAAAGAAGAACCGCTGGTTTGAAGACAGGCGGGAGATTGAACAGAGTCGGTAACCTATATTGAAGAGCACTAGGCGAAGTTCGTGTCAGTGACAGCGGGCTCCCAACTTTTTCGTCCCTGGCGTGGCCCACGTGGATCTACGGATCTGTGACTAGTCCAGCTCATTACACTTCCGACTGAGGTAGAGCGGGTTACGCTTGGTGGTCGTGAAGGAGGTGCACAGAAGTTAGATAGACTTGATTTCCCGTCTTGGTACCATGGAGTGATGCGTGAGGCTGGTGCCATTTCTGAGCGGAGCAGGTTTCTACCTCTTTCTTGATGCTCAATTTGAGGATTGAGAGTCGGTGTGAATAGATGAATATGAAGGGGAGTAGGAGGTGTATTGGAAAGCGGACGAAGTGGAGGAAGTTGGGTAGATGGAGAACAAGGTGGAAAGTAAGGCTTTGTCCTATGTTCGGGGGGCAGAGTCTGCAGAGGTTTATTAGGAAACATGGCTCGGGCACTGCATGTAAGGAAAGGCGACAGCGCAGGGTCAAAGGTCCCAGTCGGTGTAGGAAAATATTTTGCGCTTTCTTTGGGTCGGCGTTCTTCTTGTTCAAGCTTCTCTACATACATCCTTTCCTTTTCACAATGTGTTCTTGCAGAAGTCAGCTTGAGAGGGGATGGCACTAAAAGATATATTACCTTCTCGCTTGTTCACTCAAATCCTGTCGTTGAATATTCGAAATACCCTTTTGAGCTGACTCTGGGTATGGCGAAAGAGCTGATGTCTTCATTAGCCACGCATGCAGCGTTTGTTGTTCTTAGATGCAGGATAGCATAGTGAAGTTCTAAGCTTACCAGAGTCTTTCTGTTTGTGCGATCTTGCATTGGCGAACCATGTTTTGACGCTCTTTATAGTCTGACCTGTCTTTTCAGAGAATTGCTTGGCAGTCCTGGCGTCGACATATGGATTCAACACGAAATGCTCCTCCAGCAGCTTTCTCGCCTCGGACGAGAATTCTATTCGTCTTGGTTTCACATCTTGATCGTGTTCAGCCGATCGTTCGGGGTTTTCCCTGGACTTTGTTGTTGCTCGGAGCGTTTCGAGCAGGGGCTGCAACGTTGAGATATCTTCAAGTCTTACTTTCAGCAGCAAATTTGCCTCAAAAAACTGCAACACGCGGCTGGGGAAATTGGCAGCCCCATACTGAGACAAATCAGGAGTCGTAAGCTCGTCTTCATTCGTATTCCCAGAATCAAAAGACATAGCAATAGCCTCAATAGGAGCGTCTGACGCTATTTTCAAGTAGAATCTACTCTTGGCATACACTGTGAGGACGGGCTCAGTCTTTACTATGGCGTAGTGCGATGGGATAAGTTGGCTCTATTTCAGCTATCCTAAGATGGAGAGGAAAGGTAGACACAAGATGCGCAGGCCTTAAAAGGCAGCTGTGAGGGCGCTAGGCCCTTAAGGGGCCTATGCGTCGCGAGGTCAGCTCGTATTCATGTGACCTATTGCTTGTGCTTCGCACAGCACCCGTCACATACCTAACCTATACCTATTTACTAGCCTACTAAGCTCTTTATAGATATATATTATCGCGAATAAACAGGGGGGTGTTAGTAGAGAGTTAGCTAATAGAACTAATAGTACGAGTGATAGTATGGTGTCACGGTAGCTACCGTAGCTTACGTGACCACTATACTATTCCTATTCTCGGCATGCCAAGAGTGCACAGACTGCAGAAGCAGGGCGCGATTCCTATTGAGTTCTTGCTCTTCTTACTTCTCTTCTTTACGCAACGTCTTGTAACTACACCGAATATAGCTGCAGCATATTAATTAAGCTTTCCCTTACGCTCTGAACCCTTTGCTCAAAGCCTCGCGTAACATTACGTTGATGCGCGTTTCCCGCTAGTCCCAGATGGGCCGCCCTTCGATACCACGATGGTAATGCTTTCCAATCTCAATACTCTCAACCACAACGCCCATGGCGAGTGTAGCTTGCCGTTCGTCTCATCACAGGGCCTGCGCGGGCTCTTCCTGTGTTACTGTGTTGACAGGCTTTTCTGGTTTTGGTGTTTCGGTGGGTTCTTCCTGTAATTGTGGCGGAGCAGGCCCTTCCTGCGAAGACATGCAGTATGCTTCGATGAGCTCTTCTGCTACTGCTGACTGCCTATAACATCACATCTAGCTGTGGTATGCCTCACGCGTATCGATTATGAAATACAAGGATACCATATCTTTATGCTCGAAGCCTATTTCAAGATTCCGTTGTTTGTCAAGCTACCGAGCAAAGGAAGAACACCTTCCAATATTCAGAGTTGGAAAATCAGGAAAGCTTGTGGGGAGGCCCAATGCGTATTCTTGACTAAGCCACCTAGCATTCTTCAGTTGTAACGCAGATAGAGCCTCGCGCGTTAGAGCATCGTTATTGTTTAAGATAAGTTGAAACTTATGTCACACTTGTCATAGAGTATAGCTAGCTGCCTTTAAAGTGATAAGAACAGAGTACGCTGCGCTCTATGCGATGACAGGTTTGATGAGCTATTTGAAGAGACCGATTAAGTAAGATATATCGCTCATCCTTAATATTCTATAAGAGGGTCTATGAGAAAGCCAAGATATGGTACACCAGCTTTGGGTCGGAAAGGCAAAGGTTCTGTTATCTTGTGGGTTAGAATTCAATTTCCTTGGACTGAGGTACCCGTTCTATCCAGCTCGAAATATAGGACGTATCTTGTTTTCTGAAGTGGCATTTTCAAGCTTTTACATATTTACGTTTTGCCCCACCACCGTGGCTGGTTTGAATCCAAAACGCCGCCAATCAAGGCATGATCGGTCGTCAAGAATCTTCCAGAGCGTTACAGTTTGGTGGGATGTTGACCGTGTCTCAATGCACGTTAATTATCAGAAGAGGGTAAGACAGTGCTAGCTTTCAGTTCTACCATAACGCATTTCTCTTACGCTCTTGCTGTCTTGCGATCTGGGTTCCTGTAAGACCAAACATTCTTCGTAGCTTTTGAAGCGTTTTAGGTCCCATATATGCTTTCATAGGACACGAGATAGACCCCTGTATTCCTGAGTCAGGCACGTACAAAATGCACGACACTAGACTAATCATCAGCCTTTTAAATACTACTATGGTATCAGGGTTAGGTAGTGTAGGTGGGTCCTGGAGACAGGGGTTTGCAAATACGCACTACTAACTCAAATACATCAAATCCACTATATTCGTATTGAAATTTTTGTACCTATGTCTGTACGCAGTCTCTGCTTTCCTAACACAATATAATATAACTATGTCGCCTCCATCTACACCCCGCCGCCATACGTACCTTACGCGCGATCAAAGGCTTTAAATACAGACTTTACACCTAGCCGGCTATTCCCAGGCCTATATTGCAGACCTGCTTAAGATTACTGAGCGACAAGTTGGCTATGTAATATACTGCCTACGCGTCACTCCTAAGAAGCGTACTGGACTAAAACGACGACTCAGCGACGCCTAAGTAGATGAACTTATAGCGTATATACAACAATTACGAGATACACGGCAGATGAGCTACGTTCGCCTTGCTGAGGGCCCCTTTGCTGCCTGGCAGGTCTCAGAACACGTTATTAGAGGCGCTCTTCGAAGTAGAGGGTATGTACGACGCGTAGCTCGAACCAAACCTCCTTTTTCTAAGGCCAATCGACAGATACGGCGTGCGTGGGTAGAAGCTTACGTCAACTGGACCCTAGAGCAGTGGTGGACTATCCTCTGGAGCGATGAAATATGGGTCATAGGAGGGAGGCATAAGAGAGTGTGGGTAACAAGGAGACCTGGTGAGGAGCTTGATGCTACTTGCCTGGTTGATAAAGTACGTAAGAAGCGTGGGTGGATGTTCTGGGGCTGTTTTTCGGGCGTAGCAAAGGGGCCATCTTTATTCTGGGAGAAGGAGTGGAAGAGTATTAATAAGGAGAGCTACTGTGAGAGGATTGTTCCTCTTATTGATGGCTGGCTACGCCTAAACACTGAGTTATAGTTTATGTAAGATGGAGCTCCTGGCCACTCAGCAGCTTATACTTAGTAAGAGCTCTATCAACGTGGTATAACGTAAAGCACCAGTGAGCCGGTCACTTTTTCTTGGCATTGCGAACACCACAACTTTGGGGGTTGATAATAAACTCTACTTAGTACCCCCTACTACTATAACACTATCTGATTCAGAAGTCTCTTCATCTTCCTGGCACGTTCGCGCGTTGTACCTAGTCTTCCCGCAGTTCCCACAGCGCCGTTGACCTAGCTAAGCCCTTTCCTAATC
This sequence comes from Ophiosphaerella korrae, assembly GCA_028456385.1. Lineage (NCBI taxonomy): Eukaryota > Fungi > Ascomycota > Dothideomycetes > Pleosporales > Phaeosphaeriaceae > Ophiosphaerella > Ophiosphaerella korrae. The sequence goes on along the minus strand of JALNQF010000097.1, from coordinate 75,002 downwards.
ACCCCTACTATGAGCCTTCTTACCCTTCTGCGCAGCTATTAAAGCCTCTCTAGCTACTATATACGCGTTAAAGTGCTTTAACTACTCTAGACTAAGTATATTTGTTATCTAGCTATTCTCTAAAACTAAAAGCTTCTAATTAGATAGTATTCCTTCCTCTTTATACTAGGTAGAGATGTAGACGCGTCCTTTGTAGATAATAAATAGTAGGATTGCATACCCTACTATATAGATGCCTGTTATGTCGCAGCTCTACTCCACTGCGCTAAACAAACCCAAAAAGGTAACCAAGTATTCAACAACGTTGAATACAGGAGTAGAACAGTATATATTGCCCAAGGGCCCTCGGAGCCCTTGTCTTGCGCTCTTGCGCAGCTACGGCCTACTGCGGCCTGTAGCGTGACAATGCCCTAGATTATTATAGTCTACTTACAATTGCTACCCTAAGTAAGTATAAGTTTATTACACCTTTCTAAACCCGTAGCGACCTTTATTAACCTAATTACTCTTATCTAGAAGCTAGTCTTATTAAAATTATAGACGTCCTTATCCTACACCCTATATTTAGCTTTAGTCTCTACTATAAGCTTAAACTACGCGTTGCAAACTTTAGGATCTTCCTAGAGTATTCTCCAGCAATCCTTTGCTTAATTAAACGCTATTTTAAGCTTATTAGAACGCGATATAAAGCGTTTAGCCTAGTTCTTGCTAATAGGCTCTCTACTACGCTTAGCTAGAAGTTTATTAGCTATATCTACTACCTTACAGAGCTAGGGCGTAAATCCTTGTTAGTTAAGGTTAAGAATATATTGAACAACTAATTGATCTTTAGTTCTTAAAAGTTTCTAGGAACTAGGACGTGTTATTGCGCGTAGAGCGATTCCTTTAAGTCTATCAGAGATCTACTGTTAACGGACGTTAAAAGCTGCAGCAGCGCGTCGTTGGCTTTAAAATTGGCCTGCAGCGAGAGCTTCGATAGCAAGCTTAAGCCTACCTTCTTTTTCAGAGATAATTTTTTGTTGTTGTTAAGACATGGTGGTGTAGAGGTGGTGTTCGCAATGCCAAGAAAAAGTGACCGGCTCACTGGGGTGACCGGCTCACTGGTGCTTTACGTTAACTCCTATATTCTGGCCAGCGTACTTACCTGATCTTAATCCAATTGAGGCCGTTTGGAATAAATGAAGGACTATATAGAGAGCTGCTACCCGGATTTACCTAATGGTAAGCAGCGTATGTATGACCAGCTTCGTGAGATCGTTAAGGAGGCGTGGACTCTATAACAGTAGAGGTGTTGAGAGACCTGATTGAGAGCATGAGCGCTCGTTGCCAGGCTGTAATTGATGCTGATGGTAGTTATACTAAGTACTAAAAGCTGTATTTTAAAATATAAATAGGCTTAGCCTGTCTTGTCACATTTTAAAACTGTGCCCCTGTCGCCGGGACCCACCTACACTACCTAACCCTGATACCATAGTAGTTCGATAACCAAAAGATAGGATGTGGACTAGCCATCATGTGGATTTGGTAGCCTGCTGGCTAAATCCCCGCATTAGACCGGCTGCCACGTAGACGGCCTTTCCGTGCCGCAAATCTCGTTTCCCGCCACCATCATCACCAGGACCTTAGCAATCGCTTGGGTGTGACTTTGACGCGGAAAAACTATGAAAATGAATGCCCTGCAGAACCACGAGCTTCTATTGTCCCTGGCTGAGAGTGTTGCAACAACTTCTCGCTCAATCATTGCCCATCTAAAGGAAATAGGACATGAAGGATGTAGTTTCAACCCCAGTTCGTTAGATGTTCCCACTACCAAGGATTACGAACGTCTACGTATAGAGCTCAACAACGCGACGTCAGATTTAACTCGTCTTGTCAATAGCCCCAAAGCGGATTATCGCAGCTTTTTCACTCGGCAATACGAATTAGCAGCGTGGCAAGTAGCTTTGGAGTTCGATTACTTTGATGTTATACCACTTGAAGGCAACATCTCCCTCAAAGAATTAGCGATGAAGGCTGGCATGGATGAGGGAAGAACAATGTATGTGATGCGCTATTTAGCGACCCAGAGGGTATTTAAAGAAACTGTCGAAGGTGATAATAATGACCTTCATTACCAACATACCGCAGCCAGCGTCACTGTTGCGCGAGAACCATCACTCAAAGCATTTTTTCTGATGCAAATCGACGAAACATTTCGGGCAGCATCTTCCACATCTGATTCTGTTCGACTGTCTCCCCAAAGAGTTTCTTCCCCATTCGCAGTGAGGCATGGAGAGACAACATACAAATGGTACGAGAACCATCCAAAGGAAGCGGCACGATTCGCCAAGGCCATGGCGGGTTTAACACAACGTATGCTTAAATTTTTCAACGAGATTGAGTCCCTATTTCTTATGTAGAAAATAGTTGACCGCGGCTGGTTCGACCTCGGTGATGGATTTGATTGGCAATCACTACCTCCGGGTCCAGTGGTCGACATTGGTGGGGGCAGCGGCCACATTTCTCTGTCTCTCGCGAAGGTAGAAGATCTGGTTGCGAATAGCGAGCAAGCTAACGCTTACAGGACTTTCCTCATCTGAACTTCGTTGTCCAAGATCTTTCCCCTACTATGCTTGCGCAGGGCCAATCTGCCTGGGGCGAGGGGTTCAAGTCACGAGTGGAGTTCATGCAACATGACTATTTCCATCCGCAGCCATCAAGAGCAGCATCTGCTTTCTTCGCTCGTCAGGTCACACATAATCTGACGGATGAAGATATGGTTACATTCCTTCGTGCTCTAGTTCCCGCTCTGGAAGCAAGTAAACCTGGTACCCCTCTTCTGATCAATGATACTGTCATTCCAGAGCCAGGGGAGAGGACAGCCCACGAGGAACACGGCTTACGACAAGTGGATTTGGCTATGTGGATACTTTTCAATTCTAAGGAGAGGACTATGCGGGAGTTCACGAGTGTGCTGCAAGAAGCTGATGCCAGATACAAGGTTAGTTCGCGCCCTGTTAATTACAGTCATCCTATTAAACTGTGTAAAAGGTCGTCAAGATTCATAGTAAGGGAGCCATTGGGCTACTCGAGATACATCTAGACACTAAGTGAGGTCTCAATCAGCCATGATTTTACTTTCTCTTGGAGTAGCTAAGTGCTCAGCGAGCTACTATAATTTTGCAGCGTGCATTGAAGAACGCTGCACCGTCGAACCACTAAAATACTGCTACATGACTTAATTGCCAGCCTAACTGAAGGAATATATTTTCCATAGAGGAGGAGGTAAGAAACAACTAAAATTTTATCCTCGATTAGCAAGAATTATGTCTATATTAACAACCATACGTAATATGGCTAATACGGTGGTGTCTTGGGCAGGGGATAATCCAGAGGGCAGATAATCGCAGCACAAGCCTTTTTACATATCAGGGTTCCGAATTGGTGAAAGTCTAATCTTCACAGTGATATCGTGCAGCATGAAAGCTTTCATCGCTGTCCTAGTACTCTGTGAAATGAGCATCATGTTGATTATGATGCTTCTTGTCAGGATCTCACCTCGTAAATAAAATCTGGAACCATCCTACATGATATAATGGGCGCAATACCAGCTTGAGGGCTGTTGTGGCGCTTCAACTCTGGTTTCTTAGCGGGCCAATCCTATTGTCTCCTATAATATTTATGCGAAGAGATTAAACATTCTGTAACTATAGGCATATCCTGCGAAGGCATAATGTTCTTGGTATTGGCTACTCTAGGTTCAAGAGACATCTGCAGCATTCAAGTCGGCAGTGTTTGACCAGATTGAAGAGAGCGCTTTCGAAGATCTGATTCCAGCTGACCCTTTGCAGTAGCCACTTAGTCGCCGTTGCCACAATTACTATAGTTTCAGAAGTAGTAATGATGTGAGGCTTTCGTAACTCGACGTTGAAGAGCATGAGTCCCTTACTCGGCCTGCTTGGTTGTGTGCTTTTGCAGGCGATCTTTGCATGGCCAGCGGTCCGCGGGGTTGAAAGGGTTTAGTGAAATGGCAGCAGGTGACAATTTTATTGGCTGCAGATGACGAAGCTTTCAGATCACCTTGTGGGCCGATATAGAGCCATGGTATGTGTGATCGAAACACATCATTCGATCTATATAATTATAATATATTCAGCGTGCATGCCCCCATGGCGATGTGCAGCAAACTCCAAGGTGGCTCGATGACAGAAACCCTGTGCAGGGCCAGCGAGCGTATTCTTCTAATGCCAAGAATAGATCCTCCACTGAGGCCGTACAACAGGTTCCGAGCGAGGTCTGGCGGTCAAAGAAGGCATGCTATAGTTCGTTGAGACGCTGATGATATTGCAAAAGGCGGGCTGTTTAACGCGGAAGTGGACATCTGATCGCTTTCTCTGTGGAGCTACTCTAATCTATCTAAACTACATATCAGCTAGTTTTGATTTAGATAAGTCTTTAAGAATCCTTTCTACTAGGTTTTTGGCAGGAATATATACTTTGAACCAAAGATAGCTAGTATTAAAATAATACTAAAGTAGTAATAGAGGAATAGTAGGATACTAATATGTATTGTCTACTACTATTTTATCTAGTTGCGTGTTGAAGCTCCCTCCTCCTACACGCCCCAGCGTTGTAATAATATGCTTTCTCTCATTTGAGAATACCCATATCGTTTCTACCGCTTTCTGGCAGATATCTGGGGGCTACTATCATAACGCCTTTGAAGTCGAATCTGGGTTATATGTGCTCAAGGGCAACCCTTCAGGAACCCTGACCCACTGTTTCGTCACTGGATCCAAAAATTGTTCTTGCTGCTCTGCCCACTCCTTCCTCATCACCTCTGCACGTTGCGCATCTCTCGGAGTGATATTGCACTCGAATGGCGCTGGGACTACAGCCAAACCACCTCGCAAATCTTCAGTGTCAATCTTACTGGGATCAGGGGTAGTGATATCAAAACCCCATAGTATGCTGGCCATGGAGAGAAACAGACTTCGCTCTGCAATATGCATGCCTTGACACAATCGCCGACCTGCGCCAAAGATATAGTTGTGTCGAGGATGAGTAAGCTCGGCAGTAGTCGCAATTTCGTGCTCAGAGCGCAAATCATGTTGGAAGCGCAATGGATCAAACCGGTGTGGGTCTGGCCAGGCAGTGGGGTCCATATTCAAAGCCCAGACATTGAGGACGACTGCAGAGTTTGCCGGAATAAGCATGCCCTCATATGTGTCGTCCTTGATCGGTGAATGCGGAACTAGTAGTGCAGTAGTCGGCATCCATCGTAGTGTTTCCTTAACACACCCGCGAATATACGGGAGCTTGTCCATGTCGTCGAGGGTTGGCAGGCGGCCTTTGCCGATTACAGAATCGAGCTCTTCATGGGCTCTGCGCTGAACATTGGGGTGCGTACACATGGCCATGAGAAATCCGAAGAGCTCGTCCGATGTCGTGCTACTACCTGCTTCGACGATGTCACCGGCTATGTAGCTTGCCAGCTCGTCCGAGAAACCTTCAGCCTTCTGGGCTTGTACCAGTCCAGCGCAGAAGCACGGCGTGATATCGTTCTTCTCCACTTTCTGTTTGCCTTCGAGCCATCGCCCAAGGAACGTCGCTATACATCGCTGATCAAGATCCATTGCCTTGCGGCAAACAGCAAGCCATTGCTTGGGGATCATTTGAATGATGGGGTAGCAGTCCATTAGGCGAGCAGGCACTGTCACAGCAAGATCGCACACTTCGAAGAATATTTGCACCACGCTTTGAAGCTTCGGGTCTTCCCAGGACGTTGTGCGAAAGCCATATACCATCTGACATGTAACAGCATTCGAGTAGCGCTGGATGTGGCGCTTATGCGCGGTCGGGTTATCGAGCAGATCAACTAGAGTTTGCTTGATCTCGAGGTGCTGATAGGGTGTATACGCTCGAATGGCTTTCGCGTTGAGAATTTTGTGGTTGATGCGGTGGATCTGGCGCCAAGTGGCGTTGTACTTCTGCAGCAAATATGAGCTTCGCTGCTTCGCATCTCGTCTACCTGCTAGAGCATAGGTCATTGTCACGTACCATGGCCACTTGTCTCAACTTGCGACTTGCAAGATCTGAGAGAATGTACATATCTGGACGTGATGAATATATTGCTCCTCTCTTATCCAGCAGTTCCTTTGCAATTTTGTGCGATTGAATGAGGATCAGCGGGCTAGATCCCACCATGAGCGAGTATATCGAACCATATTTCTTTCCCCACTCGGCGAACACTTTGTAAGGCTTGAAGGTGGGCATGAGATGGAGGTTTCCAATGATGGGCAACGTCCTCGGGCCCGGAGGCAAGCCAGCAGGCCTTCTGCCCACCAAGAGCAGCCTCACGATAGCAAGAATAAAGAGGCAGACGAGTACAGCGCTAAAGGCATTTCGCTGGAGGTCGATATCTATGACAGCCATGATAACAGACTGATGGGTTGAGTTACTCTCACCGAAGAGGTTCGATATTGTGGCTAGCAGACAAGAGAATGCAAAGCCAGCCCGGCGTGCCTCACTAATCTCCGCAGAATCTAAGGTTGTGGAAACGGACCGCTCGTTCTCACATACGACGGAACATTGCAGGGGTCAAGTGATTTACCGAGCTACCTTTGAGAATGGGCAAGGCTTAGCTTGTAATTTATACCGCATCTAAGTCTTAGTTATTTTCTGATCTCGAAAGACCTTACGGTAATTTTCATTTTACAGTATGTGGTGCAACATGCAGAATCCTAGTATGTTCCATCAAATGTGAGAACACGCGGTACTTCATGTGGCTCCCTCTGCTGGGAAACCATTTGTGGCATGCACGAACGAATCATTGGTGTAGACCTGGCTATTAGTAATATAATACGACTCGAATGTTATACGATTAGTAACCCAATTTTTTTAGGGAACGTCAGATAGAAGTCGAGCTTGATCGGCCAATCCAATATAGGCATGTGGAAGTCTAGCTGCTGTTTTGACTTCTGTACATGTAGCTCGGCCAATATCGTCGAAGCGAGGTAATAACCCTGCACGATCAGCACTTCATCCAACGGCTGGGGGCCCTGCATAAAGCTGCAGGCTACAGTCGCACAGCATTGATAAACCCTAGCTCGGTGTCCGAAAACCTTGGCACCATCCAATCCGATGTGCCTACACTTGCGACCAACTCGCACAAGAGCCAGGGAACCAGTTTTCTTTGATCCCGGATTGAGGATTGTTAATTTCAGCGCCGGAGGGGCCCCCAACAGAAACCGAAGATTAATGATTTTAGCGTAGGAGGGGTCCCACTGGAAACAAAAATGCATATAATACACTGTGATGTCTTAGCATAAGACGCACACCCAATAGGGTATTAGGTGCGAATGCAGTGTCTGTCTGCCTTACTTAGAATATAGCAAGGGTAGATCATGCTAGATAGTAAGCCGCACTTTCCACTTCTTATCCGCGTTCACAACGACTACTCCCTCGTTTCTACTAATGAAAGTGACGGTCACCAATTACGCGCCGCGAAGAGCTGTATTGTCGAACACGTGTCTGTCACTACACCATGGCCCAGCCATCAGGACCACCACCGCGCCCCAAGATATTGTCAACGGGAATATCTGAAGCTACCATTTATTTAATCGTTCTTACAACTATCTTCAGCATCTTGTCAATATTGCTCGCTTTCATGCGATTCTACGTTCGCGGGAGAGCAACTTTGGGGACAGATGACTATGTGCTCATGGTCGCAGTAATTTTTTTGCTTCTCCAGATGATTGGAGGGTTCCTGCGTGCGTGTGTCCTTTTACCGAGTCCGACAAGTTCTCATATAGATCACTACCGCTAACAATTTGCAAAGTTGCCTTCGTAGGCGGACAGGGCTGGGGAGCGCAGGATCTTGCATTACATCCAGAGAAAAAAGCTCCGTTACCAAAGGTACGTCCATTGTGTAACTAATAGGATGGTACTGACAATACCTTGCAGTTAAGGTGGTGGATGATTCTATGTTACACCATTCTCGTGGTCCTGATCAAGACTTCCATTCTCTTTTCATACCTCCGCATCTTCGGACATTTGAAGAGGACGCAGATCTATATCTATATTCTTCTAGCCCTGTCCTGGGGTTGGGGTGTTGGGGTGTTTTTTGCTGCCGTCTTTCAGTGCACACCTGTGGAGAAGGCATGGAACCCAACCATGCCAGGTAAATGCATCAAGCTCATCCCCTTCTTGTGGGGAAACTCGATCTCCAACTTCATTATCGACTGGCTTATCTTGGCTGTTCCGATAGCTCCGGTACTGAAGTTGCAACTACCACTTACCCAAAAAATCCTAGTTTGTCTATCGTTCTTGTGTGGCGCTATGTAAGATTGCTGGTACCCTCGATAGATAATGCAGAATGCTGATTGAACAATAGAACATGTGTAACGAGTACTGTTCGTTCAGCAGCGACAGCGAAGTTCAATCCCGGTGATCCTTGTAAGCCCGCCCCCTTTTGCTACTGAAGACTGGAACTGACAGAAACACCCTAGTTGTCGAATCCTATTCCGCGCTCTGGACGCGCCTCGAGCCTCCGCTCGCAACTATTGCAGCCTGTCTTCCCTTCCTCGCCCGCATCTTGTCGCGTAAAGTCGTTAGCGGCATCCGGAATATTACCAACCGAGCTGGGTCCAATAAAAATTCTCAACAAAGTGGCGACACAAATGCGAAAGACGGTCGAAACTCTCGCTACAAAACGCTTTCAGGTAGTGAACGGCCTCCGGTGAATTCGAAGAATGATATCCACAAGATTACTACAACTACTGTCAGTGATCATGATGACTTCAAGGGTGACTATGAGTTGGGTTTACTATCACCAACGGTAACTACGCCGGGGAAGACGCTCCAACCTGGTGTGAAGTCGAGCTGGTCAGCATAGAGTCTGGCTTTGGGTATCATGACTCATGCAAGTACAAATATAATATAATTCAGGATAATGAATCGCAATGCTTCGATACAGTGACCAACCACATCGAAAGTGAATCCCTGTCGCCATCAGCGTAATAAAAGCGACTGATCATACTCAGCTTAAGTAATCGCTTCGTGGAATCAACTCATATGGACATTCAGATCAATTCCCTTCGACACCGGCAATGGTACACCGTGGTGTGTGCACTAATAAAAAGAAGGAAAAGAGATCCAAACAATCCCCAGCTATTACACACGTACGACGGAGGCTACACACCCTCTATGTCACCTCGAACGCATTCTAAAATGCTACAATGTAACACGACTAACGGATGGGTTTACGCGCGGTATGGACCTTCCTAAACAAGGATTAGCATCTTTCTACAACTTTAGAGGTATGCAGGGATTGAGTTAGAATGCCACCGAACGTACATGACATAGTAATATTTCCTGTTCTCCGTCTCGAACAAATCTTGAACCGCCGCTGCAATAGCATTCTCCGCCCCTCCGTCATCCATGAAACCCTTGTTCGTTAAGATGTGTTTTCCAGCTAGTGTCAAAAATTTCTCTACATTTCCCTTTGCCAATAGCCCAATCTTCTTCTCCCATTCATTATCAGGCCAAGCCCCAATAGGCCAGCGAAATGTTTTTTCTTCGATGTCCTCGAAGCCAACCTTCTCCAGTCCTACAATTTGCTTGCCAGTGACGCGGTAGTCCAGGCCATCCTGCCTCCAGCTTTCACCTGCGAGATCTACGAATTTTATTAAGGCCGACGACTCCTTAGAGTCATAGGCGCTTTCCGCAGATCGCAATGGATGCGACATATCGATGATCTCAAGTCGTCCGCCTGGCTTCAAGTGCTTGTAGCACTTTGCACGAAACCCTGGCCAGTCGTGGATTCCAGAGGTTACCATGCGCGCATGTATGAAGTCAAATTGGCCGTCTTTGAACAAGGTCCACTCTGCATCATCCGCATTATGCTGGATGTAGCGCACATTTGTTGGCGTATCGTCTTTTGCGGATGGGAGAACAAGATCAGTGGCAACGACGTCGACATTTTGGAATGCCTTCGCTATTGTGTTCGCCCAGATACCTGTGCCAGTACCTATATCGAGAATGGCTGTGATATCTGGCGAAAGCGGTGTGGTGTGGAGTTTTTCGTCGAAGGTCAAAACCCACATCCGATGCTGTAGGTCTGTAGAAAGCGGTGAGAATGCATGTTTATCGACTAAGTTCAATCGAAAATGATGTTGACCGATTCATGGTGCTCTTACCGAGACGGCTCTGCTCAGACTGTCTCTGCATAAGCAAATGCCATTCGTGACCTGGGTGCGGCTATGGAACGTACTGTATCTTCAACATCGGCCATGACATAAATGCGATCCTGGCCGCCGTTTTCCATACTTAATTGTAGCTTAGGAGACAACGATGGTCCAGAATGTGCGTACAGAGTCGCGACCTCAGATGATTGATTCGTCGTACACGCTTCACATTCGAGGTATTATGAAGCTGATCCAGTACGTGCACCCTTTGCACACTATCCCTCACTTATCTCAGAACGAATCTTGCCTTGGCACAAGCCCGTTTCGCATTGGTAGGTCGCTCGGGATATGCAAGGCTATAGAACTGTGCCCCGCTGGCCCCCACCCTCCTGCATGTCGCTGACGTGCAGGGTATTGCGGCGCTTTCCGCATTTGATGACGGGATCCATGCGCCGCAGCGGTCCGAATCCAAACACTCTCATATCGTGGTCGAGAATTCATTACGCCCGGTAATTAACCTGGGAAGCAAACTTTCAGCAAATCATGTTTATTGATGTACGATATCGTGCAGCGTGCACCCAACGATGATGCAGTGCGGTACTGATAATCTCCCTCACTGAACGGAGAAGAGCTACGCTTCAGCACCTTTATTCTGCTAAGCAGCATGTACGCTATTTGCTTGTTCATCCCACTTGCGTTCTTCGTATACCAGATATCACAATGTATATACCGGCTTTGGTTTCATCCTTTGGCTGGATTTCCTGGGCCTAAGATTGCCGCTGCGACGAAATGGTATGAGGCTTATTTTGACTTGCGACCCCAGAGCCCTGGAACATTTTTTCGTCAACTGCACCGGCTGCACGACATCTACGGTAAGCCAAGACTCGTGCACTATCACGTGACTTTGATTGGACCGTTTATGATTGACGTCTTGCCAGGCCCAGTTGTGCGCATTACGCCAGATGAGTTGCATGTCAGCGATTCAAGATGGGTGGATACGCTATACGTCTCGCCTGCAAAGGGCGTTCGCGACAAATATACTCCAGCCGCAATGATGGCGGGAGCACCTGGCTCAGGTTTGCAAGCCTCGATTTATTGCTCTGAACAGGTTATTAACTTTTTTGTTAAAAGGCTTCGGAACATCTCTGCATGACCTTCACCGCAAGCGCAGAGCCTCCATGTCTTCTCTTTTCTCCAGAGCAGCAGCCGCAACTTCGACGGATATCATTTATCGGAATGTTGTCAGGATGCTACAAAATATGGACCAGCAAATTAAGAGTCGTGGTTTTGCAGATATGTACCTCAACTGGTTGGCCATGAACTGCGACTCTCTGACTGACAGTTTCATGGACCAAGGCATGGGCTTGCTCAAGGACGAAAACAAAGCCCGAGCCTGGGCGGAGACCGTCGATGCTGTGGCTACAGGAACACCTTTCGCAAAGCAATTTACGTGGTTTATTCCGATGTCGATAAAACTCCCGATGTGGGTTTTGGAGAGACTCGCTCCTGAGGTCTCAAGGCTGGTGAAATTACGTAGGGTAAAGCTATCACCTCACCCCATGGTTGATCAATTTGAACTGACAGTGGCCTTTCGACTATCAGAACATGGTACAGCAAGCCAAAGAAGCCGTGGCGCTGCACTCACAAAGCATCACAGAGAAGAGAAACACACACACTAAACACAGGCTTTATGAAACCATTCTTTCCTTTTCTGGGTTGAGTGAGGAAGAGAAACGGGCCGAAAGAATTTCACAAGAAGCTTTTGTGGTCCTAGTAGCCGGCAGCGATACTACTGCGCGGATCCTGACTAACGGTGTGTTTTACGTGCTCTCAAATAAGCCGACTGTCCTGCGTCGCCTGCAAGAAGATTTGCTTCAGGTCATGCCGACACCAGACAGCAAACCGTCATGGCCAGAGCTCGAGAAGCTCCCATATCTTGTGAGAAATCCTCATTGAAAGGTACAGAGCGAGATACTGAGACATTGATTCTAGACAGCCATAATTAAGGAGACGCTGCGACACTCTGCCGTACAGACGTCGAGGTTACCTGTTGTTTCCACCAGGAACAATTTGCATTACAAAGACTGGACAATCCCGGCAGGCGTACTTCACTCTTGGAAGATCTATATGAAGACGTTGTTGACAAGATAAGCAGACGCCTGTGGGAATGACGTTGCGTGACATCTTACTTGACCCAACTATTTTTGAGGATCCTGACACCTTTCGACCGGAGCGATGGCTCGCAAACAACCCAAATGTTGAATATATGAACCGTTACTTCTTACCCTTTGGGAGAGGCAGCCGCATGTGCTTGGGTCTCAAGTAAGTGTCTTTCCAACTCAACCATCCAGATGCGAGGCTGATATGTGTGTTGATAAAGCACTGCAATGGTGACCTTGTACACCGGGTTTGCCACTTTCTTCAGGAGTACAGATTTTACCTTGCACGACACGGTGTATGAACGTGACATTAGGATTGAACAAGACTGTTTCACAGGGAAGGCATTAAGTGAAAGCAAGGGTGTACGGATCAAGTACGCCAGTGTTAATTCTCTAGCGCAGTAGCAGTCAGCAATAGAGGTTTGCCACGCTGAAATAGTTTAGATGGCATCGTATCATTGGGAAGGCCTTGACATTAGAAGCCCTCAATTTAGCGGGGACATATACGCAATACTTATGATGTATTATGCATAAGGTGTTGCTCTGCGACTTTACTGTATTAGTCAAGCTGCTATGCGCACTGAGAGACAATGGTCTCTCGTACTTTCCATGTACAGCTATGTGGGCTAAAAACTGTCTTTGGCTGTGATAGCAAAGTCCCCCACGTTTCCAGTATTTTGTTATAGAGAAGATACAATGAACAGTTCACCACCACGGATTAACCGAAGGTCTCTGCATAGATCCATAGATACCGATCTAGTGGTAGCCACATGTCGTGCGACAGTACAACTTCTAGCTTAAAAGGATGGAGTCTAGTTGCTGCAAAGAACGATAATATAATGCTTTGTGAAGGCCTTATGTCAAGCACGCCAGAATAGAGGAAAGAAGCCACCATTCTTAACTGAAGATAGTCCCAAGGAGCAGTCCGTCTATTTTGTGAGCTCTTTGGTATATGCTGAGACTAAGGGCTTAAAACAACCCACATCCAGTGGTCGTATCTTGTGGTTTGAACGGGGCGAACTACGGCTAGTAGAATACGGTGGGTATCGCAGAATTGTCTGAATCAGCACGATGGCGATTAGCGTCCATGGCGACTGCCTATCGCGATGTCAGACACTAGTGGTGACGCACAAGAAATTGGGAATCCTGCAATATTTTTGGCGAAATTTCGTAATATAGACCTTGTAGGAAGAAGGCGAGCAGTAAGCTATTGATTTTTGAGCGTTGTAAGCCCTGGTGGTGCCGCGCGAGCGTCCGACGCTCAACACCATACTTTCTGGCGATTCCCGCCTGATAGAATCCTTCAGTGGCCAATCCTTCACTAGGGCGCAAAGATCGTATTGTGTCTGCACCACCACGAATTGATGCCGGGCCTGGTATCCGTGCACACTATGTGCCACCCTCTAACGCCATAGTGCCGGAACTCGGGAACTGCTGCTGCATTTTTCAAGCCTCAACTAGATTGGTGGTGCTTGCACATGCGCCTAAGTGGTTGGGCCACGTTACATTACAGATACACCCCCTCTTGCGCAGCGAATAGCTAGCGCTCCTTTCGCTTCAGGGCTGATACGGACCTCCCAGTGCTCTTTTTAACGAGGAAAAAACCAATGCAACGCTGACCATCCGCTCTACAGTAAGGGGGACCAGAGCACGTGGCTGTTGGGAGGCTCTGCTTTTCCAACATTCACATACCCAGTTCGCATCCCACTGCATGAAAGAGATCGTGGGACGGCATGCGGGCCAACATCTGGCCAAAACATAGACACAATGCAAGTTTATTCCACCGTGGTTCCTTGTCTTCACGTTTTTGTCAGCTTGCGTGACCGGCTGTTGCGCCACCAACTCTTGCGCGAATCCTATCTGTATTCCTCGCTGCTTCTAGAAGTTTTTAAGCTTGCATGACCGGCTGTTGCGCCACCAACTCCATCTGTATTCCTCATCGCTTCTAGGAATTTCGTACCCTTTATACATGTCCAAGTTCGCGTACACGATAAAGCTGCTTCAGAAACGCGGCTTATTACCTAGACTTTCACTGCATCGGCATCACACAGAACGCCCTTTCACTCTCCTTGACGCATCCAAGTAACTACCTTCAACCATGGCCGCACTCTCTACGCCCACCATCGTCCTTCTACAAGGTACTTTTCAATTACCCGAAGTCTACTACGACTTCGCCAAGCTCATCGAATCCCGCGGCTTTCCTGTCGTGCAACCGGAATACCCATCTCTGAACCAGGCCGACCCCAACCTCGCCTCCAGAGATCTAAGCGATGATGCCGCTGTCGTGGAAGCCGCTATCCGGGATATTGTCGAGGAGCACAACAAAACAGCAATCATCGTCATGCACTCGTACGGCGGTCTTGTTGGCGCCGAATCTGTGCCTGAGGAGCTCACGGTAAAGAGCCGCCAGGAGAAGGGTCTGAACGGCGGCGTCGAGCAGTTGTTCTACTTCACCGCATTCGTCATGGCATTGGGGCGGTCTGTTTACGATACTGTTGGAAACTCAACTCAACATGATTTTTTTGATGGACTGTTTCTGTTGAAGGACCCGCTTGTGAAGATGTACAACGACTTGCCCCAGCCAGAGGTTGAATGCTTGGCTTCGAAAGTGATACCGCAGAGTGCCAAGGTATTGAAAACGCCTATGAAGAGGGCTGCGTGGAGATACTTGCCGTCCACGTTCGTGAAGTGCACAAGGGATCAAGCAATTTTGCCTCCGGTTCAGGATTCCTTTGCTAAAATGGCGGGTTCCACGGTCAAGACGATCGACTCGGGGCATTCGGCATTCCTGAGCCATCCGCAGGAGTTGATGGCCCTGCTCGAGGAAGCTGCGAAGCTGTAATATTATTTGTAGCTAGATTGGAAAATGTACATAGCTAGGCAGCGGGATTCTCGGTTTAGTTCGATGTGTAATGGTATTAGTCATAAGTGGAGTACCCACTGTCTAGCAGGGCAAGGGAAATCTAGAGGTGCATTACATGCTAATAGTTGTCATTTTTAAAATTATTACCGGTAAAGCTATAAGGGAGGCCTAATTTTTAGGAAATACACCTTAACAGACCTTGGTGCATCTCACTTCTAACTGATACCATGACATTAGCAGGGGAGTGCGTCTTGGCAATAGTATTCACCCTGCATCCATCGCTGAAGCACATTTTTCTGTTTAGGTAGTAAAATCAAGACCCTGGCTTCGGGATTCGGGAATTAATCTAAGCAGATGTATGCACACCCCTGCAACTTCGGTGACACGCCTTGTATGCACGGATGTAATCTCACGCTACACTATTCGTCTCTAGCTTCTTAACCCCCTTGCACGCAATATCCCTCTATTGAATCAGCTCGTAGCCGAAGAAATTGTGTAAGCAGGAGAAGATTGTAAGTCAAAGGTGGAGTGTATTTTGAGTAACTGCACTGTAAAACGTATTATATATCTTTATAGAGTTTGGCCACAATCTACATCTGTTTCGCTATCTCGAGAGTCAACATCCCAACGTTTAATGATACTACTATCTACGATTCACCAAAGACACTGTCTAAGTTACAGTAGACACGCAGCTACAAGAAACCAACGATATAATTATGTGGCTTCCTTCGTGGCTGGATCTGTGGTTCCTGAATACGAATCAAAGGCGAACCAACATGATCGACACGCGTCAAATGCACTACACGGGAGAGGCTTTGGTACATACGAATCCTCTCTTTTTGCGGGAGCTAGAGTTCCCTTGAATTGATCTCTTTCTTAACACCATCGCAGGCGGCCTTGAAACACAGCGGCGTGGATGAGAGCCTTCGATCCCACGACCAATGCGAGGACAGCGAACGCGCAGCAGTCAAATCAGGTATCCAGGCCTTTGACTATTCTGGAAGAGTATGGACACAAAGCGCATACAAACACGGCGGACCAAGGCTAGGAAATACGCGTCACATTGGAAAGTTTGCACTTACAACTGAGGTCGCGCCCTGGGTAATGAATGCGCTCTCGACACACAAACCCTCGCCCGAAGTGCTTGAGCTTATCAAGCCATATGCGCAACAGTATCACGATAGCATTGAGAAGGAACGGGCCACTACTACTGGACTCCATGACATCGATGCTATTGAGTTGACGTACCAGTGTACGCTAGAGATTTGTGCTGCTATTCTACTGGCGGCGGACGAGACCGATGAGCCAGGTAAGTGTGTTGTCTCATTGGGAACGCTGCAATTCAAGGCCCAGGATCATGGTACTCACATAAGACAGTGGAACTGAATCATAGACTGCATGCCTCCCAAGCGGGTGGGGATGACCATTTCACGCCCTGGGGTCACCTCCTCACAAACCTAGAATGCGATCCACCTATCATCGTGCAATTTCCCTTCTATCTGCTCATGTGCCAGTCTTTCGCGTTGGAGCCGGTTCATCTCCGCGAAGACTACGTGTATACCGCACTTACGGGCGTGGATTGGGTAAGTCAAACAGGTGCGTGTCCACATACAACACTGACTTCAAACAGGCCCGTGGCCAAGGCAAGTTTAGCAAGCGCTTTGAAGACTTTGAAAAGATGGCTCGGGAATCGGTGCCCACGCTCGAAGACAGCAAGTCGGGCGAAGATCGTTCGTTCTGGCGTCTTGCGCTCGGCTACCTCCGTGCCATGAACAGTGTAGAAAACGCTCGATTGTACAAGTCGCCACGAAAGGCCGCTATACCCCATGGTCTGCCACACGATCTGGTGATACTCGCGCGGGCGTTCGATACGATTGGATCAGCGTACATGGCCCGTGACGGAGCAGCATTCTTGGACGATGCTGGCATGGACTCGATTCTTGGCTCCGCAGTCCCGAATGATGTCATGGATTTGCACACAGACATCTACACTGGAGAAACAAGAAATCTCCTGCGGCTACTGTATCCCAGTCGAGGTATCGAGGAAACCATCCAAACCACCTCAACGATCCTGTCGTCAATGCTATGCGAAATCTTCCGCGGTCACCACCGTGCTCGCATGCATAACCGCGAAGATGGCCGGATCTCATCGACCTCACCCCCGTACAGCTTCAGTCGTGCAAGACATCGACACATTTTCGAGACGCTGGAGTTGTACATTAACAGATATCCGAAGTTCTGGGAGTGGTATGTTATACTGTCACGCGACACATCCTTGCCATCTTGCCCTTCATTGCTAACGACACTAGGACCTGGGACATCTATCACCGCGCCAAAACCCAGATAACGACATCAGGGCTCTCCGAACCACTAGTCTGCGGTCTCAAGCGCGCCGCAAAATGTGCGTCTCTGCCCGACTCCGAGCCGACACGGCCCTCTGGACCGAGCAAGTATTTCCATCTCTGGTACGATATGGTTGAAGACGGCACTGCGCAGATGTCGAAGCCTAACCCTCTCGGCGTTCCAGCCGACGTCGCTCATGTAGTCCGCGAAATTCACAGCCTCTGGCACACACAGCTGCTCTCAGCGGATAAAGTGCCTGGCTGGGGGCGAGAGTTTGACTATCGGAGTGACATGTTGCTTGGTGAAGCAGGGAAAATTCTCAAGGCTAAACATGGTGTGGTTAACGATGATACATACCGATTTACAATTGCCTACGGGAGGCTGAGCATGGCGCTGCCGTACGTTGCGTATCACACTGTAGACGCTATCATTATGACATATGGGGCTATTACTTCCAACGATACTATAGTGCAGGTTCCATAGATCTACATATCTATAATAACTAAGATATCTAATAATAAGATACTATTCTAATACTAAATAGGCTAATAATAGCCTTAAGACTATACTCTAAAGATTATTACTAGTTATTAAAACTTTAGCTATGTTAATTAGAAAAGTTAAGAAGTAAGCTTGAATTGGCTGAGATGTTTTTGAGAGCTTCGATCTGTTTGGAAAGAGCAAATTTTCCCCCACTTCGTCCCGTCCGGTGCGTCGCATTTGTCCGTAACTGAAAGCGGGTTGTAAGTTACTTCGATAGGGGGGAGATTGTCCAAGGCTTCATGGAGCTCTTCTCGAACGCATGTTTGATCGTCTAGCTTCAAGCTATTGAGACCTCAGTCGAGTTCCCCGAGGGTTTCATAGCTAGTTTTGTGCTTGGCTTCGTACTGCGTACCAGGCTTCTTGAGATTGGCCCACGACGCTTCATCTCTTGGAAGGTTCGTGCCAATTCCTCCATTATATAACTTTGAGAGGAAGAGAAGCGGAAGAAGATGAAAGGAAGAATACTAATCCACGTGAGATATTTGAAACAGTGAAATAGAGGAGAGGATACTGGGTGGGCAGGGCGACAAACATATCAAAGGACGATGGACTGTGCACCGCTGCAGAGCGTGGCTGCAGGACCTCGAGCTAGACTTAGGTAGGAGGAACTATATTGGGACTGAGATCCAAGGACAGGTGTGCTCTCAATGGTGCATATCAAATCAATTCTATTCAGACTGCAGAAGCAAGCCCTCTTCCGGAAGTGTCTGGCACTATCTCGGTTACTACTGCGAGTCTTGCTCTAATAGCCCTATCAGCACTAACGAAGCCATTACGAGATGAATCGTCGCCGGCGGCTTCATGATTACCACGAGTGCCTCGAAGCGCTGTGTTATTGCCGACCTTGTCGGATTCACCATCTATGCCCATATCAATTACCTGTTACAGTAGAACGCTTCAATGGCATCTCGAATACCTTCTTCAAGCGACCTCCTGTCCACCTTGAACACTTCGCTCAACACATCATAACGATGTGTCTCATGACTCTCGCGTGGTTTTGCGAGGACAGAGAGTATCCGCTTCACTTAGATTCGAGTGAGGGTTCTTCTTGTGATATTCCCGGACAGCTTGGGGAATTTTTGGCAAACAAAAGGTGACAATATCGCTCCAATGTTGTTCGCAGTCCTCCTTCGTCCGATCACCTAACGGCTTAGTGTTGCAGTCTCTGATGAGTCTGAGAAGCAAAACCTCCGATTCTGCTGAGGCCTAAGGCCGTCGTGACAACCTTTGTCATTGGCTCAGATTGGAAGTTGCTGCTCCGCCCACTTGCATGACCCCCATTTGTGATTTTCACGCTCATCTGAACTTCAAGTAGATTCAATCGGAATTTGGCAAAAGGAGTGGACGGAGGAAGGACAGAACTTCATTTGGAAAGGAAAATCATCCGCCAAGGGAAGGGGTATTATGCTCCTGCAACGCAACACGGCAATATTGAGGGGCTAACTTCCAGCCACTTCCATATAGGGTGGCAAGAGCAAGCTGCGTGCAGTCACAATCAGACGAGCGTGTCTAAACCCCTTCTCCGCCACAATTGACATCGTACTAGCCTATCAACGGCACACATCGGCCGGACCCAGGAGCCCGTATGCTTGTTTGTAACCAAAAGTGCGCGTATAATCGACTCTAGACCCTCTCCGTGGTCCAAACATGTGAGAGCGCTGTTACTTTCCCCAACGGCCTTGCAGTCACCTTTTCAATATGCGTCAGGACGACCATTCCAAGGGCTCAAGAGACGTACCGCAGTTTTCATCAAGCCGATATTCACTAGGCGTAAAGTTAGTAGGCTAGCATCCAAAAATGAAGGCTCACCTACATTGCAATGACATTAACGGGGCATCGTTTATGGGTCTCTTGATACTTTGTGCACCAGGCCCGAACGATATATCTCAAATGACTGCATTTGTAGTGAACTTAGGTGTAATAACACATCGTGAAGGAAATCCAGTGAAGATAGAATTTTCGCAGAAGATGGAGGGCATTTTCACCGCTATGTATCACATGCCTAAAACTCTAGTTCCCTATGAAACTCGTAACAGAATGTAGAGTCTTCAGGTACCTAACGCCGGAGCGGTTAGCCCACCCATCGTAGCGGTAGACAGAAGAAATCCATTGTCAGCGAAATCGCGAAGGGAAGAGCGGCGTTGTATATGTAGTGGTATTGGGAAATAGGTGTGCTGAGATAGAACGAGGAAAGGATGGGCGGGGACCAGTGAAGAGCTAGGACGTGACATGCAGCAGGTGGAAAGCAAATACAGGACTGACGCCCCTTCAGCCTAGGATAGTTTACAATAAGTCTCAATTGAGAGTGAAAGCGGACGTTCAATACTAGTACTTTCGCGGTCTTGTAGTTAGATAAAGAAGCTGGTCTGCTGAGATGTGGGTTGTCGGGAGATTGTTGTATTGCGGCCTCTTCTGCTACTTTCGCTTATACCCCGTTCCGTCATCCTCAACGGTTACGCATGTCCCGTCAGCTCGACGATAGGTCCCCTGGGACACTTCTCCAATTCGAACATAGAGCTGAGCGCGTTAGACTCGGTTGGCAGTCCAGTTAAAGGCGGGTCTATAAAGCTTTAAGCCGTCGTATTAAATTAATATATCAATCGGAGTTGTTGCGATAAGGGTAGGTAAGGTGTTAGAAAGCGTTCGCGAGCTATAGAGACCTATAACTAGGTTGATTATAGAGACCTGAGGGCGCTGCGGTGGTTGAGTTTATAGTAACAAAGATCTTTTTCTACTTGTTATTTTCTAGAGTAATTGACTGGCTGGCCAATTGAAGATAGGCCTATAGCGACGTGTCTACGAATTAAAACCGAGTTTCGTGATAGTCGGTAACGAGGCGAAGGATCCTTTTTGGGCATCCGTATTCGGCCGATCTCTTGGCAAGGGTGGTCGATATTACCCCATATTATCCAGGGATAAATACATATAAATCTGTCTTCAAAGAGTTGTAGTAAACCCTAAGGCGAGGTAGAGGTAGAGGTAGAGGGAGAATAGGTAGGCATTGATGCAACTGAAATACCAAACGCTCGATAGAGAAGTGACGAGTGAGGTTCTGAGAAATCAAAAGAGACGGGGAGATGGAGTAGTGTGGTAGGAACAGTAGAAAAGGATACGGCTATTAGGGGAGCTCAATAAGTGGTAATTAGTTAGAGCGTACTAGACGACTACTGATAGAGTTAGTAATAAGGGAAGGTGATGAGAAGTATGATATCACAGCCTGCTATTGCCGAATTTTGAAGTCTAACTTATCTATCATTTTGTATGTGGTCATCGATGAAATAGACGGCGTACGGAATTCGCCTGACTTCGGTATCGGCGAAATAATTTACCGATAGTCTAGTCGTTTTGCACCTCCGCGCAGATCCGCCTTATACATGTTGAGAGAGTAATTCGTTAGATATATGAAAAATATCGCGTATACTAAATGAGAAACTTCAATAATCTTACTCTGGTTGATATTAATAACTATATAACATATTATCTAAATCTATTAGAGTACTTATAGTACTATAGAGAAGGGAGTAGGTTAGGTAAACTAAATACTCAAACGAAGTGTTCCAAATTACGTTGAAGATACTAACTACTCTCCCTCCCTTTCAACAAGTCCTTTCGTTTTTTTATACCTTGTCGGTAAAAGAGGTTTTAGGGATGGTATCCTTGTCCCTAGCCGTGCTCTATTGGTAGTGACCTGTTGATTAAGATCCGGATCGGTTCGGTTATCATAGATGCACGCATCCACATATAGCTATTTATTGTTTTTATTAACAGGAATATCACTAGTCTTACTCTTCTACTTCTTATTGCTGAGCTGGCTCGCCGTTATACGTTTTCTCGGTAGTGCTGGTATTGTTAGCTCGTCTACGGATGTTGAATCTGATTCTTTATGGTTAGAATTAGTAGTGAAAAGCTCGCTTTGCGTAGACTAGCTGGTTGAGATAAAAGAGGTTAAATATACATATCGACTGAAGCGACCTCGGGCTCGATATTATTATCCGCCGTCTTATTAGTAGACGCAATAAACTTAATTCTCCTTTCCTTTGCTAAGTCTTGTAGGTTGCGGAATGCCCCTATGCCTTAGCGATAAGTATCTAAATTATTAGTTAAATCAAAGCCTCTAATCTTGGTTATTGCAACGAAGGTTCTCAGAACACTCGAGACTCTCGTGAACTCTGGTACGAGTTGGGGGCGGGGCCGATACACCAAAGATCATGACGTTGTATAGTTGTAGTCCAAAGCGGGGCCGATGCGCTACACAGGCGCATAAAAAGCTCGATACTTGCGAAGGGAGTAAAGCAAGTATTATTCTCCCTTAGATACTAGTAGTACTGTTGAAATACTATCTGTCATCCCTTCACTATCTCCTGTAGCCTACGGCAAGTACTATTGTCTTCCAGCTACCCCTTAACAATGGAGGATGCTGTAGCAGCAGCACGAGGGGTTGGATCACAGCAAGGGGTGTATTGATAGGCAGAGTAATCGCCGGCGCCCAACGATTCCTTCGAAGGGCTTATATACCCTTCCCCTGGGGCTAGCCGCCCCAGACTAACCCGAGATCGGGTGGTTTCTAACAAACAATCCACTGGTTTCCCACGTTCTAGACACTAAAAGCTTGTGCCGAGCCGGAGTTTTCCTAAATCATGTGTAACAATTGTGGTGTAGTAGAACCGCACGTGATCGGAGAGCATTAGGTTAGCGGTTCCGTAGGTAGCCTTAAATAGGATCGGATGGGGCAGCGAGAGACCGACACTAACTCGTCATGTAGCTACTCAAACCATATACTTCAACCCATCTCATCTCTCACCGACTGCAGGTCGCCACCTGCCTCCTACTACTCAATGTGCATCCCAGTATGCCACAATATAGAACAAATGATAACTTCCTTTTCGTGATCCCATTTTGAACGAGGTAGTGTGATGTTGAGAGCCTTCTATGCACTCGTTGAAGCAGGTGAAATTTTCCTCCATTTGACGATTTGTGGAATACCATCTGCTACTATACCACGAGAATTTGGCGCGGGTAGGTAGGGCCAAGGGAGGTCGTCTATTTCGGTGGTGTCGAAAACTTCATGCATTTGTGCCTCTCGCCACCTGCATTCGAGGTAAGGAGCTTGGTCGTAAACGATATCTGCGCCTGTGCCACTATATCTGAGAAGCACATGAGCCGATTCCTGTAAAAAGGGCATGCTATCCGGTCCAACTTTATGAATCTTCTGGAATATCGCGGACATGACGGATTTCTCATAGTAATCCAGTCCAATATGGGTATGCCAAGAGAGGATGGGAGCTTCCATGATGGAAACATCTGCCGAGATAGAGTGTTTCGCAAGGATCTTATAGATCTGAGTTACGTTGTACGAGGGATGGGTACACCAATCTCGCTCCGCACTTTGAGATAAGCGATATCTGCCTACAGGAAGGAGTACATCGTCAATTTCGATCTTATGTATTAAGCGTCGCTGTGAGCCTAATCCTTCAAGCCACAAATCAAGCAGTTTGTCTGCTCTGGTTCTGTCCGGCAGTACCTCCTTACCCGATATTACCCTCGTCGTCAATCGAAACGTGTTTTTGGCGTAGAATATTGGGCAACACTCCTGATAAACCGTCCGACATGTACACATTAACCTAATTATAGGGTGGTAGCAATATATAGTATCATATTGTTTAAGGCATCTGTATGGGTTCTTTACCCGTCGTGGCGGCTCAGACGTACCCTGCCGTGAGCATGAGTGGTAAGGCGATTTCTGGTTGCCAAGGTCACATTGGAGATGTTTGAAGTCTTCACTCCTGGGGGCAGCCCGTAGGTTTTTGTTTTGGTCGCCTTTTCGTCGATGGAGACGGGGTTTATTTGGATCACTATTGCCACTCGTAATAAGGAGTGGATGGGGCGTCTCGACTAGTATGTCGTAGACCATATTGCGAATCTCTCCTGGGAATGAAGTTAGGAATGAATGCATGATGCATTGATGTTTTGGGGGTAGCAGGGTTGAGTCGTTGTGTATGAATTGAGTATGAGCGAGTTGTATGAAATACAAGCGGAGAAGTATTTCTTGTACCTGTTAAATAGTCGATGGAGCCAAATAATCACTTTGTGTGACCGGCTAGTGTATTGTAAGCGGACAAGTCACCCAACCATGGATACGCCAAGAGGTGGCATCCTGGTGTACCTGGTGTATTGTGTAGAGAGAGCGTTTTTATATTCACAGGAATTTAGCTTTCACCGTCAAAACATAGTATCACCGTAACCCCAACGGAAAAAGCGGCGCAGTAGCTCAGATTAAAATCGAGATAAAGCTCTTGTAATGATTTCGATCTTACCCTGTGCAGCACTTCAGTAGTGGTTGTCCCCTGGCCGATGTTCTGTACAAGCACGGGCCACCAAATGACCCAAACTTCCAAATTCGAGCTCGCGCGACATCATCGCTGCCATACAATTTTCAGCATTCGACATCTTCCTCGAGCAGACTTCCCAGTCCCAAAACAACACCCTCCTAAGAACCCTAAAACACACGAATTCTTTCATAATGTCTTTCTTCGGCATGGGCGGCCGCCCACAAATCTCCTCCGAGCAAAAGATTGCCCAAGCTGAAGCCGAAATCGACATGGTATCCGACATGTATAGCCGGTAGGAAAACCACCCTCGCTCCGGAGTTCTCTCTTCGCTATAGGGTTCATATTGCTTTTAAAGCTAACGCTTTTCTATGACAGGCTTCTCAAGTCATGCACAGCGAAATGCATCGATACGTCCTACCGCGAGGCAGACCTTAACAAAGGCGAATCCGTATGCTTGGATCGCTGCGTCGCGAAGTTTTTCGAGGTCAATGTTAAAGTTAGCGAGAAAATGCAGGGAGAGGCGCAAGGAAGGGGTGGGGCTGGGGGTGGGATGTTCGGTGGGATGTAGGTGGGACGGACAAAATGATGCACTGTTGTGTTGTATATGCATGGCTTTAGGCTGGGCATTATAAAGTTTGCAGAGAGGTTGTTTCCGTGGAGAGATATCCTGAGCATGAGACTATGATCAAGGAAGCGGAAAATGTGCACTACTCCACTTTTGATCCGGCGTTTTGCGACTATGGTTACGGGTATGCTTACGAACACGACCATGTACAATATTTACAAGTAATCATATAGGCAAGCATGTCTAATATCTCGTTTCATTTTCGTGAAAAGCAGCTAACCTACTTATGCTTTCTTCTAGAAGCTGTGCTGATATTGTACACCATGGGGAATCGTATCCTGAACATCTCAAAGCCTCGTGCGACATTGTAGTAGCCAGAATCTCATCGCCTATTTTCTTGCAGAGACACTATTATATGAAATCATGAACGGAACTTAGAGCGGCGCCAATTAAGGTCGAGACTCACAGGTCCTCGTATTAGTAGGCAAATCAAGTTCCGTGTCGTCTAGTGTTGCATCGTGGAATTCAAAAACCAAAATCGTACACGTTGAGTCGCTCCAGGTACCTGCTGATTGGGTGGGAAAAAAAATGATAAGAAGCGCGGACGATCCGGCGAGAACAATTTCCTGGGTTGGTGGCGTGTTTTAGAGAAACTGGTAGGCTGCCCTCAGACATTTCTTGCGGTCATGGCGTGAGTGAGGGCAATGGAGATTGAGCCCGGCCAGAATGTCGCCGAAAAGGGCATCCAAAGGAGTAGGACGTCGCCAATAAGGAGCCAGGTGTACCTGCCTCAATCTTAGGACAAAATACCAGTGCGGTCTGGAGTCATTGTCTCTGCAATATCTTGTTCGAGGTGAGACACGAAAGCCTGAATATATTGCGATATCTGGTCATTAAACAGATATCCGCATTCTGTCAGTCCGTGGACTAATGTCACTTGAGCACTCCGGGCTTTCTGTTCAGCATCACGGAACTCCTTGCGAGCTTTTTCAAGTCTGGTCTTGGCGTCATCGCGTATTTGGACAGTTTGAATCAGGGCCTGGTTATGATACATAGTCAGAATCTGTGTCAACGTAAATAGGATGGAGTTGAAGAAGGGTACAGACCTTTGCTATCTCGCGAAGACGGACACGCCCTTCCGAGTCAGATGACATGGTGTTGACGTGGTCAAGCATCATGTTCTCTAAGATGGCCTTGTGGAAGCTCGTGGTTGTGGGGGCGTCAGAAGTAGTTGCGAACGACAAGCCTTCAAGAGCAGCAAGGGCAGCTTGATGTTTGGCGAGAGTATCACGTGTATCACGCTGAAGTTGTGTAGGCTGCGTGAGCTGCGTAGGATGTGAGAACGTCGGTAGGTGCACCTTGGAGAACCTTTTGGAGATGCGTTTGGCTAGAGTATTGCTAGTGGTGGCATATGATGTTACTTTGGCCATGTCGATCTTAGGAAGTTTCTCGATGGGTGGGGAGTCTCTGAATCTATGCAGGATATTGCGAAAGCTTTTTTTAGTCTTGATTTTTCTTTCTATCGTTACTCCCGCCGCTCCATCGCTTACTTGACTTTGTCGTGGTTCATTGATGTCGCTATGCAAATGTAAAGGTGTATCATAATGTGCCGTCAGTCCAACTTGTGCTTGTTCGGTGTGCGTTTGAATGCTCTTCGATGTGTAAGTTGCCCCAATTGGATTATTCTGAATGGGCGTACCACGCGGTGAGGTGCTTGACTTGGACAGACTGTCATGACTGGGAGCCGAAATCGAATGTATCGTTTGCTGTTGGCTCATTCCAGACGACCCAGACGTAGTTATGGCTAGGATAGGCTCATGACTACTCGCGCTTCGTGAAATCCTCTCCTCCGCTAGACTTGTTTTTTCTGGACTTGGAGAAGACTCGTAGGGGCGAGAAGATGGCTCGAGAGAGCCTACGTCTGAATTGGTATCAGTTACTGTGCACTCTGTTGCGATAGGTCGAGCGGACAGGCTGGAGGTCCTCCTAGGAATTGAAGCAAACGGAGTAGTCGAAGACACATTTCGCGGCGAAATTTCTCCACTGTACTGGCGCGACGACCTCATGGCCCTTATAGGACTGATCTTCACAGGCGTGGCCACTGATGTGGGAGTAGCTCCAGTTCCATGGGTTCCCATGACGATGTCATCGGCGTCTGGGGATACGCTCATGACTAGCCTCTTTGGTGTCTGTGGCTCGGGTCGGAGAATAGGCCAGTCATCAGATGATAGGCCTCCGGTCTCTGCATCGACCAAAGTCCGGTGCGCCTCGATGGGACTGCTGCGCCCAATGAGTTGTACCATTGGAGGGCTGGGCAGCGACTTGTTGCGGTTCAAGGCCGGCTTTGGCTTCTCAGACTGCTGCGTCATGTCAGGAAAATTCATGAGTTATCGTGTGCGTATTATACCAGAACTGGGACAGAGTTGCCTGGTCGAATGGGGATTCGAGATGTTTTGGAGGGCGACGACATTGCGAGTTTCTGCGTGGGTTGGGTATGAGGTGGATGACAGCTGTGTTGTTGTTTACACTTGTAGCATTGAAAGATATTTTTTGCTCCTACGCGCCGAGGCGTGCAAACGGGCTGTTATAGCAAGTGAAAGGGAATCCAATCGAAAGACTTGGAAAATACATGAGGGGGCACGCGATGTGCGGGTTGGGAGTGAAAAGCCAGCGCGGGGCAGCATGCACCTTGTGAAATATAGACAGATATCACGGGATAGGTCGAATCTGGCTCTTACGATAACGCAGATGCAAATAAACCAAGAGCAGCCACGAGAGTAACTGCCATCTATGTTCGGTTGCATGACGTGTACCTGCTTCTAAGCATTGAACACATGGGACACACCTTTTTGAATCGAGGCCAGTTTGGACATGATGATTGTCGAGATGAACTCTCCACTTAGCTCAAATCTCAAGACTAATTGTTAATGCTGTGTTATGATAGCATGCCGCATCCAAGCGCTTGCAAAGCCCTGCATCCGGAACCATGAGTGAAAGGCCATGACGGAAGCTGAGTGATTCCCGTTGATACAGGTGATGAGAAACCCTGGAAAGATGATTACTTTCATTAGGAACCCGACAAAACATGGTATATACAACGAGCGGTGGAGTTGACGTTAGAGACGTACAGATGCCCTGCAGGGACGTTGGTGGAAGGAGCTTGGGCCAAGTTCCAAAAGGCCAGCATTTCAACGCGTCAACATACCCAAGCAAGCACAGGCAGCACCTCGCTGGCAAACGACCAACTCGATTCAACTCTCTTTTACCGCCATGGATAAAACATATAAGCTGAAGAAAGAGGCCTGGGTGTCCGGGCATACCGGGAGCTCGGTGGCCGATGTCAACAGCGTCTCGCTCGCAATGCCTGTACCGTACACACACCCACGACTCGAACGTTGAATTAGCACTGACTGTAAGCTCCAGTTGAGCATACTCCTATGGTCAGTCGTCCAATCTCGAATGCGGCTGTTCACGCCCTACACGCCTACCGCCTTTCTTATCGACTTCTTACTCAATTGTGGTGTGACGCTTGCTGCCACGACCATCTACTCCTCCTCGCCTTGGGCCCTGAACCTACTCTTGCTGTTACCAGCCGCTGTACTATATGTCTTGGAGAAACCCACTCCGGCGAAAAGAGACGCCTTGCGACCTTTGAAGAAAGATGACACTGCGGCAACGAAACTCGATCCACTTCCTGTGAGGCCCTTCATCACAAACTATCGCGGCGCAATGATGGTCATAACTTGTGTTGCAATACTGGCTGTCGATTTTCGAGTGTTTCCGAGGCGCTTCGCAAAGGTCGAGAACTGGGGCACATCCCTCATGGACATGGGCGTTGGATCCTTCGTCTTCACGGCTGGCGTTGTGTCTGTGAGATCATCATTGAAAGAGGCGACTGGAAAGCGTCTGCTTTTGTCCCAGCGGCTAGCAGCGTCAATTAGACACTCTATCCCGCTGCTTGTTCTCGGTATCGTGCGCCTTGTCTCTGTAAAAGGCTTGGATTATGCCGAGCATGTAACCGAGTATGGCATTCACTGGAACTTCTTCTTCACCTTGGGTCTTCTCCCGCCTTTTGTTGCTCTCTTCCAGGCTGCCTTCGATCTAGTGCCATCATATGCCATTTTATCGTGTATACTAGCCGCCGTATATGAGCTTGCCCTGGACTGGACGCCCCTCGGAACGTATATACTCATTGCGCCACGCACTAATCTTCTATCCAAAAATCGCGAGGGCATCTTCTCATTCATTGGCTACCTTGCAATATTCCTCGCTGGACAGTCTCTGGGCTCGATTGCCCTTCCAAGACACAAGCCAGGACCGAAAACTTCTTCGCTCAGTGTTCAGATTCGACAAAGTGCGTTCGGAAGACTTGCCGTGGCTTCGATCATATGGACCGCATTGTTTTACTTCTCAACCAGCTATTACGGTTTACGGTTATCAGTCTCCCGACGTATTGCTAACTTGCCCTATTTCCTGTGGGTATCATCGTTCAATAGCTATCAAATTACTATATGCTGCGCAATAGAGACTGTGTTGTTTCCCCAGTTGTATAAAGCCTCTACAAGTGTAGAGGAGAAGCAAAGGAGTAGGGAAGCCACTAGTAGTGTGCTATTCGCTTTCAATCGTAATGGTCTCGCGGTTTTTCTTATTGCTAACCTGCTCACTGGGCTTATCAACATGACGATGCCGACCCTTGATATGGGTGTTCTGCAGTCCATGGGCGTTCTGGTTGTGTATACAGCTGCGGTGGCAGGTGTTGCAGTGGGTCTAGATCGGTATGACCTATCCATCAAACTATAAGATAGGGATTTGTGGATATTGGGTAGTAACTGATACACTCCCACCCATAGCGCTCTCTAGCTAGAATCTCATTGCTCGCTTTGATAAAAAATACACGTTTAATTGGCTTCATTCGCAATAAAACCTGAGATATAGAAATTAAGACTCATGAGGCAGCCTGCAAATGTCTTGACTGCTAGGTAGAGAAGCCATGGGACAACTAGTGCTTTAGGACAATAAATGGACCTATCACGTGCCCACGCGTCACGACGCACAGACCTAATATCCATTTTCCGTGTGCAGGAGCAGTTCACAGTTTGGCAACAACGCCCGTTCCGCATCTCACTGTCCTAAACACACATAAGAACTGCAAATATAACCAAATGCTCCTCTGCAAGCGAAGATGTCGACCCCGCAAGCCAAACGCCGACGGCTGAACGAAGCTGCAAAAACGCTACAGAAGCCATTCAAGTCACCATTTCGCACACCACTGAGGCCTGGTATCGGCTCTGACCCGCCATCTTCTGATCCTCCTGAGGTCAGCATTCCTGCGCAAGCACTAATGTCAACCTCACAACCCCAGTCAAATGCAAATGTTGAGCTCTTGAGCACCTCCCTCCACCAGAGGCAAACTCCAGTGACCCCAGTACCAGCCCAAGCGCGTGTTTCAAGACTACATCCCTCACGCTCAATCTTCCCTGCGCCACCACGAGGCTCTTCGAAAAGGGCAGTTGCGAAGCCTTCACTCAGTCGTGAAATCATGCAGCTGCGCAGTGAGATGCAGATTCTCTCACAAGCCCACACACTCGCCACGTCTACGAAAGACGACGATTTGGAACTGCTGATCGATAAATGGCGGACAACAAGTCGAACAGTAGCAGAGGAGTTATTCGCTACCACGAGAGACAAGGTCAATAGGATGGGAGGCGTAGGCGCATGGAAGACGCGCGAGCAGGAGGGTAAAGAACGTCAGAGGCAATGGGAAAAGGAAGAGCTAGAGGCTCAGCGAGAGAGAATAGAAGAAGCGAGAGAGAACGGAGAGATTGGGGATGAGGCATATGACAGATACGAGGACATGGTTGATGAGAATGTGGTAGAAGAGCAAGAAGGGGAAACCTTCAAAGCTGCGGATGATGATGTCAGTCAAGTTTCGCGACTGTACAACGATAATTTGCTAATGAACATAGTCTTTTACCATGGATATGATGCTCAAAACACTTAATATCGATCTCCGGTTGATCGGATACAACAAAGTGGCGCAACGGTGGGATGGTTAAAGCTGGCTTACGCAAGCTGCGGAACAGACTCAGTACGATTCGACCCGAAGACTCATTTACCTTCATGAAACATGGGCATCGATGTGCACCCCGTTTCTAACTATAACATATTACGCAGTAACGAGATAATATCAGAATATGTAGGCCTCTGTCCTTCCTAAAGCCCAAGGCTGCACGTTGATCATACTCTTAGGTTCTCAAACACACAATCCTACCAAGTTATTCATCTACGACTTAGCAAGCTGTGTTGCCATCTAATTTTTCGTTGAATGTGACGTCATGATCGTCCGTTAATTCTTTAGTATAGTATAGCAATACATCTCTCTGCAGAATAATAAATATTTATCTTGAATTCCTATTCCAAGCCCGTTTTTCAAGGCCACATTTCTTGCATTCTAATCTTCACTTCCCCAAGGTCAGGATGTCTTTCGAAGGCCAAACTGTCCTAATCACAGGAGCCTCGATAGGCAAGGCATCGGATGTTGTGCTGACTGCGCAGAGGAGTTTGCAGGTCTTTGACTGGAAGCGGAACAGCCGAGACTAAAGCAGATCGCACGAAACCATGAGATAGGGCGAGTGAAAGTTAGTATTATGATCCTTGTGATCTACTACTATGGACGAGAGTTTAATGATAGTTTGGTGGCCCAGATCTTTCAAAGTGGTCTATTGGACACTTGATATTAGGTGTTCAAGATGAGATATTTCTGTTCTTTCCTTTGTAGCTTACCCAGATGAGATCTAGTCATATGATTCCCGCAAGAATGCCAAACCCGGTTGCTCTGCCATAATTGGAACTGAAGACAGTTCGAAGCCGCCCGGCGGGACGTCCCGTATGTCTTCTTTGGGCTTCGGAATGCGCGTCGTGCATAAAAGCCCACTTAATACAATATGGGTATTAGTCACGCTTACAATTGAAGGTCATTAGCTCATGGCGGGGCACATTTACACGCGTCTGCATCTCCGCGTTGGTCTACCACACAATGACACGAGATAAGACCAAGCAGCCCATATGAAAATGACGACATTCTTTCGCTCGGCAGCTTCAGGACCTAATGGCTGAAAGATCTATAACTAGTTCACAAATTCCAGACTGGTTGTGCACCAAGAAGTATATGCATAAACCCATTCGACAACGAACTTATAATGCAAGCAAAAATATGACTAGCTCAGATACGCCTTCACCACTACTAAAGCATCAATATCAGAATCCCTCAGTGGTCCTTTATGGCGCCAAAAATGCAAGGATCGAAGATAAACCATATCCAGCACTACAAGATCCCCATGATGTGCTTGTTCGCATTGCTTATGTCGGAGTATGTGGTAGCGATGTAAGTTCATGAATGAGCTGCCCAGAAACACCTTTGAAACAGCCTAACGTGTAACAAGGTTCATTTCTGGCATAGTGGTGGCATAGGGAAACGCGTCAACCCATCCGTCGGCATCGTTATGGGGCACGAAGCTAGTGGTATAGTCCATTCAATTGGGCCCGCAGTCACAAGCTGCAGTCCTGGAGACCGTGTTGCCCTAGAGCCCGGTGTGCCCTGTCGTTTTTGCAAAGCATGCAAATCCGGCACATACAATCTTTGCCGTAGCATTCGCTTTGCTGCGGCGCCGGGTCCGCCAGACACGCAAGGCACACTGACAAAGTACTATAGCATTGCTGAAGATTTTGTATACAAGATTCCAAATGAGATGGGTCTCGATGAAGCGGTTCTCATCGAACCGCTCGCAGTGGCGGTGCATGCAGTCAAACTGGGGGATGTGCGACCGGGAGAGACAGTGGTGGTGATGGGGAGTGGAACAATTGGCTTGTTGTGTGCAGCTGTTGCGCGGCAATTTGGTGCACATCGCATCATTCTTGTGGATATATTACAAAACAAACTGGACTTTGCTACACACTACCTGGGCTGCGACACATATTTACCTTCGACAGATGTCTCAGCAGAAGAGAATGCTGCATGGCTGTTGAAAAAGTTTGGCCTTGCTGAATACGGCATTGATTCATTTGGCGGTCGAGTTGATACAGTGATCGAAGCTTCGGGCGCAGCGCTGAGTGTCGAAACCGGGATCCATGTTCTACGGCCTGGTGGGAAGTACGTCCAAACTGGGTTGGGCAAAGCGAAGATGGAGTTCCCAGTAACAGCGATGAGCCAGAAAGAGTTGATGGTGAGAGGATGCTTTAGGTACAATTCTGGTGACTATGAGTTGGCAGTGGGATACGTGCAAAGGCACTTGATTGATGTGAAGCCGCTCATTAGCTCTGTGACAAGATTTGAAGATGCGACGCAGGCGTGGGATAAAACAGCAAGAGGGGATGGTATCAAGAACTTGATTCAGGGGGTGCAGGATTGATGTGTGAACTCTCAAACAAGACACCCTCAGATCACTAGAATTTCTGTGCTACGTGACTTAGTGTCACATCTCTTTATTGGTTACACAACGGCTTTACGACAAATTCATGTGGGAACTAGTTATCTAAATTAAGATTTTTATCGTAACTATTGTCACTATAACTGACTGGGCTTTGACAGTGCCTTTCGTCAGGGTTGGGTGGTTGTGCTCTCTAGACATGTAGCGACAAGCTCTCCTACAGTTGTACTTTGACGGAAATTAGTATGGGTCAACTCCATAAATCACGTACGGACCTTAAAAGGCTACTCTTGCAAAGATAGAGGAACGTGAAGGTTGACAGAGCTGACTAAAGCTGTTGCACGCTGAGCGCTCATAGCTGTGGGGTATGAGCTTGGCTATTCCAAGCCTCTAGCGCTATGATCGATAGATAAATGAAGAATGCCGGATCGAGTAAACCAAGAGTTTTTACCTATTACCGATTGATTTGACGCGGGCAAGGGTTGCCGTGGTTACTTACTGTAGCAAAGAAAAGATTCAGATCAACTCGGCAATCTCACTGTAGGTAGTGCGCTATACCTAATTTGGTCATGACTATATTTAGCGTCGCACGTGGCGGTTTCAAATCACAAAGACCCTGAATTGGCCTAAAATTCTTGCGCGAGAGCATCGTGAAAACGAATCGAGTGGGAGAAGGGCAGAAGGGCGGCGCCTCCCCCATCCAGATATTGGTGCCGCGTATGATACTCTGAGGAGAGCTAAAGCTGACTGTGCCTACTGTTAATTCGACGAAACATACACACCAGTAGTTTGTGTCCAGAGCTTCGCCCACGATGCGAAACGACAGGCGGTGAAAAATTTCTGTATCATTTGCAAATGTTTGTCCGAGCGTAAGGCTAGACTGACTATCGTCAAAACCAGTACCTTTGCCCCGGCTACTTGTTTTGTTTCTTATCGCCCTCTTTATCTCATTTCCCCATGTTCCCCAGTCTTTCCTTAATATTCTAATCTAGATCCGCTCTTCACCTTGTGCACGTCAAAGAACCATCCAGCGTCAAATGAGTCTCAGCCTCTCAGGCCCTTGCCTGTCACCGTCGACCAGTTTGCCACCAGTTCGTAAACTCATTGGAGCATCCCAAGGACAGATCACAGCTGCGCTCAAGAACTTACAAGCTTTGTATTGTCCCTTACGTCTGCCAGCAGCGCTCTCAGCCCCGACATCCAGGTGGAAGCACATTCCGATAGCATCCACGCCTAATCCGGTTGATTCGGGTTACGTATCGCGGGATGAAAATCAGTATGAAGATGATATCGCAGCTTGTGAAGAGGTGACATCTGCTCTCCGCGTAGATCCATTCGAACGCGCATTTGCTACGCGATGGCTTACCTCACTAATCTCGCGTGTGGAAGAAATGGGGTTTGACGAAGACGCTACAACAAAGATCATCGACGATGCAGCATTCATTCTATCATCGTTCTCTGATTCTACAAAGGGCGAAGAAGAGGAGTCCCTAACCCGGGACTTCTCGTTTCCTACTGCGTCCGGTGGACATGTGCAAATCACGCTAAATGATGCGCCTCTCTCAGGAATCGATCATACAGATGTTGGATTACAGTCATGGGGCGCTAGTATCGTGTTAAGTAGCATGATGTGTGCGAATCCCGAACGTTTCGGCTTGAGCACTGCGGCCCTGAACGCGCAACCAAAGATCACCGAGCTTGGTGCCGGGACTGGACTTGTGAGCTTGACGCTCGCCAATCTGTTACCAGAAATTGGAGTAGACGGTGCGGGCATTGTGGCGACGGATTACCATCCTGCGGTGCTAGAGAACTGTAAACGGAACGTAGAGACAAATTTCCCCTCCGACATCCACGAACACCCACCTGTGACTGCTGACATCCTGGATTGGTCGCAGCCTCCTACAAGCCTACACTCCACGGCTGACTTACTTATTGCATCCGATGTGATCTACGCGCCTGAGCACGCAACATGGCTCCGCGACTGTGCTGCAGACTTACTGAAACCTGATGGGGCGTTTTGGCTCATGGCAACTGTGCGGAAAACCGGGAAATTTGAAGGCATTCCAGAAACTGTTGAAGCCGCTTTCGTACCAGAGCTGTGCCCGAAAGATACCCAGGGCCGAACTTTCAAAATCTTAAAGAAGGAAGAATTAGAGAAAAGATGGGGAATTGGACGGGGCGATGAAATAGGGTATAACCTTTATAGAATCGGTTGGGTATAGACGGTCAAGCTTCACGACAATGGGATGATAGACATGGATAACGGCGTTTTCGAAATTAGCGCATCACGCTTTGGGACAAGAACGGGGTGGACGGCGGCTAAGACAAGGCATAGATCACGACTAGACAGTATATATATTGAGAGCGTGCAGCGTTCAGCGTCAAGCCTGTTGCAGTTTGAGGTCATTTATTGACTTTCACGTTAAGCCTACATCTTTTCATGCTGCAGGGCCAAAATATGCATCCTTGAACTTGAATCATCCAGGTATATCGCCACGCCTCATATTTCTCGTAGTCCGTCCTCCCATCACCTTAAAATCCACAATATGGCAGCCGATCTGAGTCTATTAGTCCTTTGTACCATGAACAACATAGTTCACCCACCTCCACAAGTACCGAACGACGCATTGGGAACCCAACACTCCCTATTTTTCACATAAAGCCACTTCCCATCTCCTTCAACCGCTCTGCCCAGAGAGTAGCACTGTAAGTCAACTTGAACACTAGGACCAATAGTTGATTTGCGCTCTTGGTGCCAACGGTCATAGTCGCAGGACAAGGGACGAGCTGCCACAGGAGAACAATTTTTGGACTGCGCGAAGGGAAGAGACAAGAGCAAAATTGCCATGTGTGAAGTAGAAGGGAGAAGCATGATTGCAGTTTGCAACTCGTGGTGAAATTGTCCGAGGAAGACAAAGGTGAATGCGGAGGCAAAGTAAGGTACTGCTAAAGATACCATGATGGTGCATTTATTAGATGTTTAAAATATTTAAGGCTGATGCTATTGTGGGTAGTTACATACTACGTTCGGGTTGTCGCATCGCTCGGGTTGTAAGCCTCGCGAACATATATTAATACGTAGCTGAGGAGCGGTGATCATCTCGCATTTCGTAAAATACTACTACTTTCTCTCTAACGCTCATTGCATCTAGGATTTAGATGCATGTAAACTAATGCGAGAGTGATAGATTCTAACATCTATTCATAGGATTTGGTAGCCTCCATCTTTCCACAACAGTAGCTAATTCATTCTCGCTTCCAACGTTACCCGGGAACACGACATAGGGCAGACCTGGCCACTTGCTGGTTGGCTCGTCGCATCTCCAAAGTGGCACGCCAGGCGCCGCTTGGCCTACAATCATTGCTCTCTTCATTTTCAGTGCTTTGACAGCCATATCGCTGCTTGTGATACCACCTTTCGCAATGACATAGCGAGGCTTGATGTCGAGTCGTACGAGAAAAGAGACAAGAGCGTTTGCTACGACGGAACCGATATCTAGTGATGAGCGCTCATCTGCGCCAGTGATCAAGTCTCGGGATGTCATTACCAGAACATCTTTGGGATGATACAAATAGCGTTCTGATGCTTTTAGTGCGCGCTGTAGTTCTTCTTCTCGTGTTGTTTCGCTGGCTAATAGTTTATTGACATCTAGTTCGACAGTGATGAGTTTATCCTTGCTTGTCGCAATCAAAGTCTGTAACTGTGCGGTCGTCTTCGGTACATATGAGCCTGCGATTATCAATCCGCCAACGGAAGAATCCATCTGCAATTGTCGAGCCGTAATGGGTGAAATTAGTGAGATTCCCAGACGTGCAGAGACAAAAGCTGCCGCCGACCGAAAAAGAAATTTCTTGCCTTGAGAAGAAGCTTTTAACAGCCCAAGCACTACGATATCCATGTCTTCTTCCGCAGCTGCATTGACAATAAAGACTGCCTTCTTTGGAGCAGACAAGAGTATTTCGGTTACCCTATCCTGGCCACCTTGTCGAATATCGGCGAGGCTTAACCCGACAACTTGATCCTGTGTGATTGACCCTTTGCTCTTTTCAGCTACCCAATCTGCAAGATGACTACTCTTGTAGCCAAAGGTAGCATCCTTCGCAAAGGGTGTGTCGCCGGCTGGCACCGGTGTATCCGCATCTGCCACGTAATGCACATCGTTGATTGTATATCGTCCTCCCTGTAGAAAAAACGGTGCAAGTATCCAACCATCGCTTTCCCCGAGCACTTCCTCTACCGCCTCGGGCTCAACAGGAAAGTGTCCCCGCAATGTAGAGTCACCACGCAACACAACTTCGAATGTCTTTCCTGTTTGAGATGCTGCCTCTTTCAAGTTCTGGCATATTTCGACCATGAGATCTCGTGCATCGGGCGGATGTAGAGCGCGCGAGTTAGTGAGAATAAAGAAGCCACTCCCAGGAGATGTGCTATGAAACTCGTTAACCAGGACAGGAATGCTCCATGTTGTGAGCACCGCTATATCATGGCAAGTTTGTGTGCCTGTTGGATCATCGTCCAAGGCTACTAGAATAGGTATATGCGGATTCGACCGGATCTCGTTGCGCGTTTGCGATCGTAATTCCTCTGAGGTAGCGGACAGGGGTGGAAGAGATGCGAGCGTTTCTCCGAGTGGAAGGGCGGCTGAAATAGTCATCGTTCCTAACGTTTGTTCGAGGTAAGTGAATGTGAAATTGTAGGTGAAGCGTCAGTAAGTAGCTCTACATGCTCCGGTTTGCGACAGCCCTGGAGCTATCTGAGGGTCCATTTGTGGGGTAGGTGTCGGCTTTCTCGCCGAACACAGCCTTCCATTGCGGCATGCATTGCGATGATGAGCAACAAGACTAGCTATTGCTAAATACTTGTGGTAGTTACATCAAATTACCTCCATTTTTTCGTCAGTGGTGGCATTCCAAGATCTAGTATGTGGGAGTAACTTGTCAACGCGATCTGTGATCTGTGTGCGATTCATGCTTACCAAAGAGGGCCTGGTAGGGTTGGGTCACTCATAACACAATGATTACGCTAACTGCATAGAAGTTTTTTAGTTGACGCGGTCCATCCCATAATTTAATTGGTGATCAGTTTAGCTAAAAGACAATATGATGCTATTCTGTGCAGGAGGTTGATTTTCCCGCATCAGGCCTTGAGCCGCGAGTGTTGGGATTTTAGGGTAGGACTCTCCATTGGGCGACGAAGTATTTCAGCACTCATAGCATGCGATACTCGGCTATTGTTTTTGGCCAGAAATATGCATCGGTACATGCCGTAGATAATTATGCAAATGGATCGGAATGGGCGCGAAGAGGACATCGCACGTGACCCTTATTTGGCCCTCTGCCTCGGAAGGCACCAATACCACAACAGCCATCAACACCAGATCTGTGCTCCAGCAAAAACACCGAGAATAGCCTACATCTTGAACCACCTTAGACTTGAAGTTGTGTTACCTGAATATTACATGAACTAGGTAATAAGCCTGATGACATCAGTAAATTCGTCAGCGATCAGTAAGGCGTCCAGCTGCCGTGACGTTTTGTACTGCGCCCACTTCACAGCCTCGCACTAGTTGTCGATTCTAGACGCACACTTGGATAACCCACAACATTGCCGGCCTTTTACTGTTACATCTATCTACAGGAAAACCTACCAGCAATAATATTGTACTGACCGAAATCACCTGAACGTCGCGAGAGTTTATTAGTGTAGAGAGGCACGTTGACAGACTTTTGTTGTTGATGGTCAACACTACTCCAGACACGTGTTTTCCGCCGCACGTCGTGATATCCTTTTAGATGACGGTGAACCGAACGACATAACGGGGAAGCCATGCCGTCGCCAAACCCTGATCAGCGTTTCCATCAGGATTGGGTGGACCAAAATTATCAGCAACCTCGGCCACTGATTCCAGATCATGCCTACCCGCAAGCCTATCCACCAAACCCACTATACTATACGCAACATACTCCACTGCAGCAACCACTTATACACGCACACTATGGGGGTTCATTACCGACACCCATCATAGCAGAACTGCCTGCACCATTACCTCCTGCACCACCAACGACAACACCCGATCAACAACTTAAAGAAGACGAGCTACTTGCACATAAACTTCAAGAATTAGAGGTTTTAGAAGCAAGGAAAAGATCAACCAGTGCTGTGAGCCAACACAGGCGACCAGTCAACATGGCACCCCCAAGCCCACAGGACCACTCGCCATTTCTTCCTCAAGTATCTTCGTTGTCTCTACGACCCCAATCTGAAAATTTCTCTTCAAGCAACGCGCCCCGGGGCCCAGGGAGCTTTAACTCACAAGCGAATATAGCTAGTTCTAGTTTATTGCCAGAAGTTGTTGTGGGCCCAAGGCCAGCTCCCAGTATTGGCGATGTGTCCAATGACTTGCCAATACCTGTTCTCTCAGACGAACAATCTATCAGTCCCCCACCAATAGTATTACCAAACTCCGATTCGCTTTCTGCATATCTCGAAGAGAACCGCCAGGTACCATACCCGCCAACATGGCATTTACCTCCAGTCGTCGCAACATTCTACGGTTATGCTGGGGCCAAAATAGTGTCCGGAACAGATTGGTTGTCGCAGCAAGAATCATTCACCTGGAGAACGATCAGGCCTACGGAGCATGCTTACAATCCCTCTGTTCCTACATACACATTCAAATTTGCGACCAAGGGCGGGAGTTTCCGAGATCCAAGATTTTCATGGGTCATGACGCTGCCTGATAAGCGTCCAGACCCAAAGAAGAAGGTATCGAAAGCTAAGCAGTCATCGTGGGCATACGATCTGCGGCTGAGCTTGAACGGTGGCCAGCGGAAAAGTGAGGTTCTGAGCCACGGTCGGGATAAGGCAATTTTAACCACGTACGTCCATGCCGGGAATTACGACTCTCTCCGTTTCATTGGTCCCGACAGCCGAGCGTATATGTGGGTAAGCAGCACAAACGTCAGCTCTATGAACGGTTCAAGGTTCGATGCCATCCGACACGCGCTCTTCGTTGCAACCGGACATATTCCAGATCCTCTCTATGGAGAAATAGTTGCGGATCATACATTCTGGGATGGTTACGTCGACGAAAATGAAACACACATTGGTATCAAATGTGATGGGTGCCAGACCCAACCGATCAAGGGATTGAGATGGAAGTGTAAAACCTGTCACCACCATGATGTCTGCGAAGCTTGTCGGAGACTCATCACTACAGGCGGCTTTGGCGAATCGATGAAGCAAGCATGTAAAATGTCCCTTGTTTGTCTCCCAGACGAAGCCTTGTGCATCCGCTCGCCCACCATCGATCCTGCACTAGTAGTTGCAACTTTGCAAGTACTCAAAGATTGGGAAAAACACACCCTCCGTGACGAAAAGCGGAAGAATCTCGAGGCCTTCCTGGCAAGTGAAACAGCAGCGCGGGCACAAGACCTGGGGATCATGAGTTACTGGAAAGCCAGTGATTGGGACAAAAATAATACGGATAATGAGAAAATGGGAACAGTGGTGAAGGCAAAGGGTACAATGGCAGTGTTTGGTGAGACGACAAGTGCCTTGGGGGGCTTAGTAGATGCTGGCTTTGCGCTTGCTGGGCATGGAACACATGGAGGTGCGCATGGAGGAACGCATGGCGGGGATGGGGGTGGCGGAGCCTTCTCCGGTGGGGGAGGCGACGGGGGTGGCGGCGGTGGCGGAGGGGGAAGTTGAAAATAAGCCTCATACCATTAGTTCAATCCTTTTCGAATACTTCGACATCTGAATCTTGGCCTAGTTGTATCTGATGCCGATGCCTCTTAAAAAATGTGATAGAGGGGTCTGACATGAACCGAAATGCCAAAGTTAAATCGCCAGACTTCAACCTGCTTAACGATCTTGAGTCGAAAAAAATACCGGCGCTACTGAAACCATATTTTCTATATGGTGTTAGTCCTATTCAATTATTTCTCTGTCAATAAGCAAATCTAACATTGGCACCCCGAAACCTCCTTGCCAATCGTCGGTCCATCTCCCCAACCCCCTTTTTTTCTCTACATAATTGAGGGATTTCCTCTGAATTCGATCCCATTCCACGGAACCGGTGATAGCGCCCTCCTTTTCTAGCTCCTTCAGTGCAGACTGAACCCACGCCAGACAAGGGCACAATTGCGTTTTATTCTCATCATGGTCCTCGGCTTGTGATATCGGCAGCGCTTCAAGGATCTTCTCAACCACATCTGGTAATGCGACTTTCGCAATGACGATCCGGGCTAGGAGACCATGTTCCCGGTGGATATCTGAGATAGCAAGACGGTCGTAACTCCAAGGCTGTGCAGCCCCATTGTAGCTAGTGTGGAGCGCATCTGTGATGTGATATTTTATTGCTGTATCGGCTGGAGTAAAGGCGCATTTAGGCGCGAGAAGGAGGGTATAATGATAGGTATCCGGATGCTTTGGGCGCGCATAGAGAGCAAGCTGAAGACGAGGTTTGTTGCGAGCCATTTGTTAGGGAGTTCTACTACATTGGCCCACAATAATTTAGGTGGAGCCTCATAATATGACCAAATGATTGCGGAAGTTGTTGAGGTTGTTGGTTGACGCGTTTGAGACTGGTTGAATTTGTCAGACTAGTGTAAGTTAGCGGTACGCGAGTCAGAATGCGCCTTTAACTGGCAACTTGTCCGAAACTGACTAAGTGGAAATATAGTTGGCCCTCTCTTGACCCTGAAACCAGGCGTGTTGCTCTTAGACGCTTGAGAGCCTAGCGCACCATCCGATACATACGCTCATTCAATATGACTGTATATACATATGGGGTTTCTTCTTTTGCACTTCATTATCACCTCCTTGAGCGAATGAGAACATTGTGTGTCAGGATTTCACATGATTGGATATCTAGCAGGCACTTTGCTCAATGGAAATACCTGGGCATGATCTGAACTTATACTTCCGTGGTCTCATCTTATTATTTCCTGATATAATATAGAGATCGCTTTGAATATCACGTTGCTGCAGGCTTTGATGTGGCTGGGTAGCTTGCTGCTTGAGGTAAGACCCCACTAGTTGGGAACTCTGTCGTTCCAGTTGAATTAAGCGTCCTTTATCTTCTTTCTGAACAGATAATACAAGTGAATAGTCACTATATCTCGTGCATCTGGCTGTGCTATTCTTAGTGAGTAGTAGTCTTGTCCACCTGAGTAGGTCGACATATGTCAAGGCATGGGCATCCTGTGAGCGGTCTTAACGAAAGCAGCAAGAAATGTATTCAAGTTGCTGCGTTGTAATGCTAACGATAATTGGTGTAATTAGTGTCTATCTTGTTGCAATTGCCAATCATACCCTGGGCTGGATCGTTGTCTGCCTGGGGCTCCGGAGCCTTGCCAGTGAAGTACTAGTTGTCAGACGCAGTGACCATATTGAAGAAGATTTTCAACCTTTGTAAGTAGGGCCATGCGAACATGGAACCTGTCTCGTGATTCGATGGCCAGAAAAGGGTTGAATTAAGCTTCTGGGAAAAGACTGGGAAACACGCACTTAATGACAAACTTGAATATGGCACAGCCTGTTGATTATCTGGAGCTTGTCAGGAAAGATGATTTCTGCTGTAGAGTATTGTTCGAACTCAATCTGGCCGAGAGACTTTGCGAACGTGACTCGGTTGTCAATTTCGGACTTTTAGTAAAATCCTTTCCAAAGCCCACAGAATATACCTCTCGAATTGAGGCAACAAGTCACAAGAAGAGGACTGACTGTAGGTGCCAGGTTTCGCCCGTAGTTACCTTGAAGCTAAGATATCGTATATTCGAAAGAATGGGTATATTTTCAGGTCTAAGTAACGCGAAAAAAGGCTGATCATATCGTTTGTGAAAGGTATCTCCGCCACGTTTGCGCTGCGCAATCTCAAGCTCAATCTGTCGGCAGTCGCGATCATCTGTCGGGGAACTTGCATACAAGACTTCCAGTTGCAATACACTTTGGAAACCTTCGTCTTCCCACTTCTTCAAGATGATGATAGATTGTCCATACCCTTAGTGGGGAACCGATTTTGAGCTGCTGTTCTTCCTCTGACATAATGCGACCGCATGCTTCTTCCGGATATTCTGGAGGCACTATGGAAAATCTCCGTTTTGTAAAGTATTTCCGACATATGTTTATCACGATAGCCTAAAGTTGGCACAACTCATCGCTTTTGATGTGTAAACTATGGAACGTGACGTACTCAACAGTCTCTTCCCAGCGACGAGAAATTGTTGCATATGGAGGTAGCTTCGAAGGCTGTGTACATTGCTGCAGGAGTATCGTAACTTGGTTCTAATCTGGGCATCTTTCTAGATGCAAGGCGATTCTGTTGACCAATTCTTGTGGCAGGCTTTCTACTATGTTCAGGATCGTGCTCAGGTAACGCGTTTATCTGTAGCATAAAAATTAGAATGGAAGCGGGATACGGCAGACAAAGATACTTCCAGGATGAAGAATGAATACAAGACTGAATGTAAGCTCAAATGTGCGAAACAATGCCGAGGCGCTAACAAGGCTTATAGGTTAGAAACCCTGGCAAATCGACTATACCTTCCAGCTAAAATATGCCTATGCTTCACTCGTCAGTGACTTACCTGCTACTACAGCGAGTGAATTAGAATGGAAGCTCCAATACTATATGCCTGCCCTATATCGAGCAGAATTCGATATATTGAAGGTAGTATTCTAATGGAATTGATAATTGACCAAACCTGTTACCTACGTGCACGCTATTTTGATGTGGTATATGGATAGTCCTATGACATACATAATAAGATATTACATTAAGTGATTTGTCATGGCGATATAATACTAAAGTTTGAATATACTTGGGAATGGCGTGTAAATAGAGAGTATATTACTTTCTGTCGGTAGGCTCGATACTCCTCTAGATGGCTACGCATCTGGTAGTAGGTGGGCAGCCGTACATCACGTACGGCCGAGGGGGTGAGGCAAAGATAGTATCTATTCTGTTGACTTGCTTCTCTCTCGTAACGAGAGAGAGGCGTTATATGCCCCTGAAGTATCGGGCCGAATAGTTA
Source organism: Ophiosphaerella korrae (assembly GCA_028456385.1). Classification (NCBI taxonomy): domain Eukaryota; kingdom Fungi; phylum Ascomycota; class Dothideomycetes; order Pleosporales; family Phaeosphaeriaceae; genus Ophiosphaerella; species Ophiosphaerella korrae. Next base: position 30,568 of record JALNQF010000097.1, on the reverse strand, counting down.
CGTAAGATAAGCAACTTATACGCACGGACACTTTCAGTATTAGGGAATCGAATGGCCAACATGGGGGACTGAGTAGCTTGTGCCTTGTTTTGATACTTTCTTTCAGTTTTCTCCGTATATCGATAAGTATCATAGTACCAATTTTTAGACTCGATGTCATCTTTTTATTTGTTCCCATCGCCACAGGGATCATAATCATCAGCATTGAATTCATATTCCCATTTGCCCTCCTATCCCATGTTGCAAATGTAGGTAGATATATGCATAGATTGGATCGAACTAGAGCAGCACTTTGCTAAATCCACGTAAGGAGCACCGGTATCGGTGTATTTTTGGCTCTATGCACTATTATCTAGGGTATAATATCGCGCTTTGTGGCAGGCTCGACTAAGAACACATACCCTATATGTCCACTGTAGAATACCGGTATCAGACCTATGTAGAAATCGTGTATATGATTGTACACTTTTTTCAGTGTTTCTTATTTTTCCTTGGATTTTGTGTTATTATCATTATGATTGTTTGTTGCTCATGTGAATTGTCTTGACTTGCCTCACAATATTACAATATTTATGGTGGAGACGGAACATTATTAATAACAGTCTTCATAATCGCCGACGCCGTGCAAGACGGATGGGATATTTACAACGGCCGACCTATCAAACCTTTAAACGACCCCCGTTGCTGGCCCTCTCGCTTTCCTCCACAGTCCAAGGGGACGCCCAACGATGTGTAAAGCCATAATAAACAGGCGCAGGGCAGTGGTAGTGCCGTGAGATATCCATATATTTACGAATCTCATCACAAGGAGTTCACCCGAGAGATGTGGAATACGAACCGAATCCATTAATATTTCCTTATCTGTGAATTGGGCCACGAGAAAATTTTCAAGACTCATCGTTTATTTCCGACAACTAGGATATTCCCTTGCCAACAGACAATTTACACGCCTAGGGTGTTGCAGTAGATACAACACCACCGAACCAACAATCTAGAGTGAGTGTCATGCCAGCTATCTAGGTGTGGATAGTCATACATACGAAGACGTTACTTCAACTGAATCAAACGGTCCGGGAACTGCTGTCTTCGCACCAGCTTTATACCATTGTCCATGGTGCTCAGAGACATTTCGGAAGTGTTACAAAGGAAAGTAGGGTCTGTCCCACTCATTTGTATTTCATGACTGACGGTGCCAATAAGCATATCAATTATAAGCATCTTAAACGATGTTATTGCCCTGTGCTCGGTTGTGGTAAAAGTTTTGAGCTGAATGCAACTCTCGAAAGCCACCGAGGAACGTGCCACGCATTTCCCACCAACACCGAGATATTCGCATGCCCCAGGCCAGACTGTAATACCCCCGAAAATGTGTTCAACAGGCGTGATAATATAGAGCAACATATTAGGAGATGTGGTGCCAGAAGAACTTAATCCGAACCAGGATAATTGTCAATGCAGATGCAGAGGAATCCATTGCAGAAGGCTCAGCTTTCAAAGTATATCAGACAGGTTTGGCAATGGCATCTATAGTTTACTAGAAAATATTATAGAACAAAAAAGGTGCACCATGATATTTGTGGTGAGTGCTATGCCAATCGTGGATGATCGTGGTGCATTCCGCGGCCCTGTAGATAAGATATGTACTTTAGTGAACTCACAGCTAATACCCGCCATGATGTATCCCTGACATAATGCTGCCCGCTTTTCCAACTGAACCTAGGGTTTCTGCCAGAGTTCAGTAAGATATGCACAGGCTACTTGGCTACCATTCATACAAAGCTTGACTACCCAAATCTGGGATGACTTAGCCAATAGCTTGTTGAATCAGTCATATATCTTAAGCCTCGACGGAGTGAGGAATGAGATGATGCTAGATTATGTCAAGATGGCCTTCTGGACAAAGATAACAATTTTACAACATATCCAAGATTTCCTTTGAAATCTTGGACTGGCCATAAGTGTTCCGAAGATTTGGGGGTTGATACAACGGTACTGGCATCATATATGTCTGTTAACAGGAACCAGTTTTTTTTGGATATAAGAAAGTAGAAGTGATAGAGATCCAAGGACCTCAATTTAGGGAGTCGTATAACATCGGTTGAGGGACGTTGTTGTAACCATTATACTCTGTAAGCAAGGAACGTTGCATTTCAGGTTATTGCGTAGATACTATTATATACTAAGCTTTGGCTTATGACAGATAAAGGAAACTGAGAGCTACGATTTAGAAAGTTTAGTGTTGTGGCGATACCTTTGGATCAGTGATGTATTGTAGCGTCACCACGTGCGACTGTAGGCGCCGCGCATCAGAGAAATGCAGTCTCTGCCCGTAGATGGCCAACCAATTGTATTGAGCGTGGCGTCAAAAATATATAGAAAGATTGTGTGCGACTGTGATAGGTGGTGACGATGTGTAGATATTGCAGTAAGTCTCAACCTTGCTCTCGAGTCGCTCCCATCTATAAGAGCAGCTCACATTTGTGTTTACTCCTCTTCCCTAAACATTGTAAAGCAACAACGAAGAACCCCTATACAAACTCTCGTCGCCCAATTGTTGATGGACCTGCCTATGACAGGCGTGACCAGACTGACTCAAGAATACCGGATTCTATCGCTGGCTCCTATGTTTGGCTCGTCTCTTACAATTCGTGTCCTCTGTCGTCTCTCTAAGTATCTTCTCTCAATGCCTATACAAGGTCTATCGACTCGTCAACTCTATCAAAACTCGGCGGGGTGTGAATGGAGCATACGGCGCAGTCGAAGGCATTCTTGCTGCGGCGGTCCTTTATACACTGTGCACCACGTTGTTATCTTGCATCAAAACAAGTAGCAATCCTGGAGGTCGCATCCTGCGGTGGCTATGAGTGTTACTGGACCTCTTGTTTGTCGGAGCGTTCATTGCTGTTGCGGTTCTGACAAGACCAAATGGTGGACTAGCTGGCGCAAGGCATTGTTATAGTCCGTTGCGCCTGCTCGATGGTCCGGTAACGATGTGACCGGAACTCCGACCAATCCGAGCGACGATTCCTGAACCTACCTTGGAGCACATTCATCTTGGCCATCATCAGCACGTATGCTCTTCTACGCTTTATTCGTATCAGTAATTGACTAGAGCCTCTAGTCTACTTCATGCGCTCACTGCTGTCTTCCATGACCACCGCAAAAGGGACAGACTTGATTGTGGGAAGGCAGTGTTCATCATCACGTTGTTGGAGATACATCTGCTGCCAATCAGCCTTGACACTGGACGCATGTTGGAGACTTGTAGACGGATAGCGCCATTACTTAATATTTCAAGAGCGGTGAAGATAAAATATGGTACGGGATATCTCTCGGTGATTCGCCGTAGACAGAGATGGGTTAGATTAGGCGAGCCTTCAAGCCCAGTTGAGTAACACCGAAACCGAGTCTGCTCTTACAGCAGCCAGTTACAATTGCCCCTATTCTATTCGGCAGATTTGTGCACGTAATGTCTAATTTGCCACACCAGTCTAAGATGTCCTTGTCATGGTACCCTGCCTCATGCGCCCTCACGCACCCTGGAACCACAATTAGGGAATCGACCGGACTTATCAGCAACTTGAGACTTAAAACGCCATAAAGTCATGCGTCTGCATGCACCTTCGGCCTTTGCCCGCAGCGATTGCGCATTCGAACACTGCGCCGCGCCCTTACCCCAAACTTACTAGTCGATGTGGAGAAAATCGTTTCTTTTAGCGAAAGTCTGTTTGCATGGGTTTCATAGCGCTTGATGTTTGGATGCGTGAAACCATACAAGGTCTAGAATACTCCAAGTCTTTCTGCCGGCATGGGAGAGAGGCATGGATACCTGTGCGCCACAGCTCCGAGGCTGAAAAGTAGAGCATGAATCGTCGCAATACTGTGATCAGGAGTCATTCGCTTTGAGCGCTTAAGTTGATATAACGATAACTTCCCGATCTCATGTTCCCTCAGATTTCCCTGTGACGATCATGCATCTATGAATATTGTTTTTTTTTTTGCACGAACGTCACGCTCGGCCTCACTTATATTTTTCTTGGCATCGAAAACAACTTGAACACCTCCGGCACAATGGCAGTGGGTGACATTCCACTTTACTTTGAGGGAAGTTGGTCGATCCTCAGCACGATTGGTCTGGTCAACGCCCTATTTGGCTTAATGGTTGTTGGGATTACGGGTTTCTCACCCATCGCACTCGTCCCGGTTGTTGTATCCGTAGCGACAGCTACCGCAAATGGGCTTTGCTACTATGCACTCTATCAGCACCATAGCACAAAAGCCACACTGATAGCAGGAATCTTCGCGGATATATTCTGGTTGGTAAGAACGCTTTACGAATACGCATTTAGATAAGGTTCATTGGCTGATGTAATCGTAACAGATTCAAGAAGCTGGGCTGTCATTCTACAGCTTCGTGATTCTCAGACGAGTTCTTAGAGGTCGCGCGCGTCTGGTTTTCATGTATTCATTTTGGCTCTTGATCGGTATCATCACCTCATTTCGTTTCTCAATCCTTGTTTGTCGTGCTCGAAATACTGTCAACGGGAATATCGATCTCCAAGGACTTATCGCACACCTCCACATTGGCTACTTTGTTTCTATTGCCCTTGTTGAGATATTATCCTCATTTTATCTTATCCGGATCTTTACGAAGGCGAAGAGAGGAGGCGCCGAAATAGCAAGCAAAGGCGGACTCTTCCATTACTTGACTAAAAGCACCGAACTGCGCCTCGCCACCTTAGCATTGATCGGAATAACAAGGGCTATCACGTACAGCTTTCAAAAAACCACGAAGGCAGCGGACATTACGGGCCAGATTGACAGATTCATATTCACCCTCGAATGCTTATTTCCAATGATAATGTAGTAAGCTAGCACTTACCTTCAAGAAAAGAATAAAGCTGATTAACACCTCATCCAGCATCGATATACTAGCCTCCAGAATAGCAACAGCTACCCACTCGCACCACTCCTCATCGAACCAGCAAATCGGCTCCCGCAGCGCTTACCAACGATCACGGGCAGATAAAGAGGTTAAGATGTACTCGATGAGTCGCGCGAAGTCAAGAATGGACCCAATATCGAGCTCGCAAGAAAGAATTGTCGAGGAAATGGGAGTCAAGAGTGTAGTAGAGACTAGTGACAGTGGAGAACAAAGCAACGAGAGGGATAAACAGGGCACGATAAGTAAGACAGTAGAGTTCAAGTTCCATACGACTCCTGCATAATTACGTATCGTGTTTTTACTGATAGTCAATACAATATTTGAATCCATAAGAGAAAGTGATTAGCCTTGAGCTTAGAATATTAGATGTCAATAGGATTGCAAGCCGACATCAGTTGACAAAGTATACTCATGCCGCAGCACAGGCAGTTATTTCCATGAACCTGTCACGATATAAAGGCCCGTAATCGCTCAGTGTATGTCAGGGGTAAATCAATAGCGGGTTAGCAAATTACCTGGCTACAAGGATTAGATAGTATGCGGCATAACTTTAAATGGTGAGGCTATTACTCGACTACCTGACACTCTGTAAAATTCTGGATGGCCCAGATGGTGTGTGTCCACTATTGAGGAATGGAGAGAGCAATGGCCTAGGACTATTGGAACCAATTTACTGCTAATAACATAATCGGGTATTGATGGTCGATCAATATACAATGAAACTCGGATTAAGAACCTCCCCAAAACGACTTCTCAGATTAATCAGATGGTCTTATCGTCAACAATAATGAATGCAATAGAAATACTGAACTGTATCGGATATGGGAATGTTGCTAGTTTCTTATTTCAAAGCTTTTACGTAAGTTGCATGGATAGTCTTTACCTTGTCTACAGCATATGAGCGCAATTGAATTATGATGACGATTCCCAGTATTCAACAAGCGTTAAAAAATCCATCCTAAGTCAATGACTAGTTCCTCTAACTTGCTACATGCCTGGGCACAGCTGTGTCAAAAGTTCCACGCTGCAGTTGAAATCCCCACCAATTATCACCAAAGGTAGGCAGCTTGAAGTGCAGTCCTGGAATTCTCAAAATCCTCAAAGGTCCCTTATGAATCACGATGCATATACTGCAATCTTAGTACTTACCACTATGTTGTCAAATGACTAAAACAAAGGTGTGGGGGCGCATACCGTTACCACGTAGTAGTAGGAACGTGGGGTACTATGGGCAATCCGTACGTAAAGCACAAGGGACCAACTAAAATAGTGGTTATCAATCAATACCACCAGGATTACATCGAACCCTGATGGTGCTGATCCTAACTGCTTAGTCATTTGCTAAATCTGTATATATCTCTTACACCGAGTTTGTCCTAGATATCACTCGCACCTATCATGTTTATTCTTCTTACACACTATCTGATAATCTACAAGTATTGGCGAGGAAGTCAGTTTTTGCCGATGACGTGCTCTTAGCGGCCGATGTCAACGTCGTGCCAAGTTCGCACGGCAACTGGGTATTTCCTTAGCCCAGGCCTACTACTACCATGAAATCAAATATCATAGCGAAAATGACACTGAAAGAGGCCCTACCCTACGAAAACCTATATACCCAGCCGAAAATGAGAGCCAAGAAAACCAATACCTTGATGCCGAACTCAACATACCCACCGCCCGAAAGGTTCTGATAAAGTAGAGCCTCCATATGATAGAGGATATGCAAATATCGTTAAGATAAATTACTGGTAGGCATAGTGGCACATCAAAACCAGCCACCATATTTCTAATCCTCAGGCAAAGTAGTGTTTTCGCCATATATGCGCCAGTGGCTCAACGAACCGCTTTTGCATCGTCACTGTGGGCAGAGCCAAGTGATATGTGAAGTAACAAGTCTAAGCCGAGCTTGCCGAGCAACGCTCTACGGAGCATCGCTACTCGGCAGTGCATACCCAAGCACACATCTGATGTTATGTGTACAGTCGGTGTATCTGCAGCCGCACCCTGGCGGAATAGATAACGTATAAGTACTGTTGCTTATCAGACAACAGACGATTCCTCGATATCAGCAACTTTATTTTCGCTCAAGATATTACCTTGACCAAACTAAAGTCTGTCATCCGAAGCATAGGAACAGATACGACAAATCCTTACGGGCAGGATGCTGACGGGGTACAAGCGGCTATTCCAATCCGCGATTGGTCTGCAGATGAAGAGAAGAAAGCCAAACGGAAGTGAGTTTATGGCACCCAGAAATTGTCTAGAATATGCTGACGCAGTCTGCCTAGGCTTAACTTAATTATTATGCCTCTCCTTACTCTCGGATTCTTCTGCTTACAGCTTGACCGTGGTAACATAGCGAATGCAATCACTGATGATTTCATAGAAGATATTGGTATCAATCAGGACCAGCTCAACGTCGGACAACAAATGCTTTCCTTGGGCATCGTTCTGTTTGAAATTCCAGCCAACATGGCTCTGTACCGCGTCGGCCCTGGCAGATGGCTTACCCTCCAACTTTTTCTTTTCGGCATTGTCAGTACATTCCAGGCCTTTCAAACTAATTACGGTCCTTCATACCCACCCGGCTATTATTGGGTATAACTGAATCTGGCTTTATACCTGGCGGCCTTTAGACACTCTCAACTTGGTACACTCGATCGGAGACTGCGAAACGTGTCATGGTCTTCTACTTTGGCAACCAGTTCGGACAAGCCTCTGCTAAATTGCTCGCCTACGGCATACTTCACATGCGCGGTATGGGTGGCAGGCCTGGGTGGTTCTGGCTTTTCGTTCTCATGGGTGGATCCACAATCCTCAGTGGATTCGTCCTTGGTTTCTGCCTACCAGACTCTTTTAAGAAGCCTCACCCCAATTTTGCTCCGAAATGGCAAATATTCACGGATAGAGAAATCCATATCCTCCGCAGCCGTGTGCATATCGACGAGCCCGCCAAGAGCAGGAAAAAGAAGCGCATTGGGCTTGTTGCCTTCAAGAAAGCTGTTAGTATGGCGAAATCCTCCATATTTAGTCAACTAATGCGTTACAGTTTACCAATTGGCGCATGTGGTGCCACTTTGGAATCACAATTTGCAACAATGGCCCGCAACGAGTATTCGATACTTACGCACCATCTATTGTGAGATCTTTCGGATTTGGGCAACTCAGGGCAAACGCAATGGCTGCTGTTGGTCTTTTTCTTCAAATTCCTGATTCTCTCACTTTTAGTTGGTTTTCTGATCACTTGTGGGTATCTCCCAACACCGCCAATTATCTAGGTGTGGTATGCTAATTCAATGAAACTTAGCGACCGACGTGGTGAGACGGTCATGGCAGGTTTCAGCTGCCACTTGCTTGGTTATATCTTCAACCGCATATTCACAGAGATGAACAATCGAAACGTGAAATACTTTGGAGTCGTCTGGACACAAACGTTTGGCACCTTCTCTCATCCACTCAACATCACTTGGATCTCTCTCACTTGCACAGATTCTGAGGAGCGTGCACTTGCAATGGCCCTGTAAGAGTTATTTATTCTTCGTTGTCCTTTCTTTTCTAACAATAGCAGGGTCATTATGGGAGCAAATATTGCTGGTATTTATGGTGCGCAAATCTTCCGCCAGGATGATCGTCCTCGCTACCGTCGCGGATTTGCCATCGCTTGTGCTGTTCTTGCCTTTGGCCTTGTACTAGCCATCATACGCTATGTGGATAACAAAATCCGCCAGCGCCGCAAGGTACGGAATTTAGAAGATTCTTTGAGCGAGACTAGCTCTACCACTAGACCTACCGTAGCAAATGAAGATGAAGACATCCTCTCCACAACTGTCAACAGTGCAAAACTCTAGAACCCACGATTTGCGACGCGCTATTCAGGGCAAATTAAATGGGGGCTATAAGTCTATTTTACTCGAATACTTTCAGTATTATACCTTAGTACTACGGAGAATTTGGGAATTGCTAGTTAAACCTCTTTGATAAACCCGATTTCAATCACTTTGTCCATCGGTACCTTCAAGTTTGCAATCTTCGCACGTGTGTTATCGCGCAAAAACAGGAACGTCTCTAAGACCACCTTGCGCAAAAAGTTCGTCCCTCGCTTGATTTTCATTTGCTCCTTCCCAATGATGTACAACACCTCGTGATTGTATGCACGCTCCAAAGACTCGAGCCGCGAAGAGGTACTGCCAGTGCTAGGGGAGGGTGTTGGAGCGTGGATCGACGAATCAGCTTCTGTTGCTGTAGGCGTCCTCGCCTCGGCTCCGGAACCAGACGCTTTCTCGCCTTCACGATCCGGAGCGCGGCTTACGACATGCTTCTGAACTTGGTCAAATATGAGTGCCGCGAGATCTGGTGTGATGACGTCGTCCATGTAACCATGGCGTACTACAAGCCGGTAGCAATTTGGTACGGCGAGGCGAGTCACGTGATATCGATCTCCCGGTAATACGGAGGGTTGATCGAGCGGTCGAAGATGGAAGAACACCATGACCTCAGGTGCGGTGGCGAGTTTCCGGATGAACTGACTGAAAACGATTGGGGTAGTTTCTCCAGCCTTGTCGAAGAAAATGCCGAAACCTTGCGCTCGACTGAGCGTCTTGTTTCCAAACCGCTCTGTAAGTTGTAGGTTGCCAACATTATTCATTTTGACAAAATGCGTAGTCGGGAAACGGTCTTCGGCTTCTGCGAACCACTGCTGCTCCTTTCCGAAACGCCAGAGGATAAAAATGCTCGTAAGTAACAGGGCGAGCAGGATCGTGAACCAAGCGCCATCTGGGACTTTCGTGAGTGCAGAAGATAGGAAAGCGCCGTCCATGCAAGCTATGGTTAGCCATGGTAATAACACAAAGTATGGCTTGATACGCCATACTAGGATTGCAACCAAGGTTACCATGCAGGTGTCGAAAAATGTGACAAACATTACGCAAACTCCGTAGGCGTTTCCAAGTGAGGTTGTGTTATTGTAGACGGCTGCAATAACAACCGTTCCAACCATGAGCAGCCAATTTGCCGCAGGGACATACAACTGACCATGGTAAGTCTTGGATGTGTGCACTACCTTGACTTGAGGAAAGTATGAGAGTTTCATAATCTGCGTTAATAGCTGCGATATATTAGCCGGTTTCTACAAGCCCACTACAGTTAACGTACCTGGAACGTTGCTGTGATCATTGCTTGCGATGCAACGATAGCAGCTGCAAGGGCAAGAATGAGGGAAGGAATGAGCCATCCACTAGGGACGCTGTTGTAGAAGGGGTTCGAGTAGGCGTCAGGAAAGACACTAATGTGCGCTGCTTGTCCACAATACGCAAGGAGAAGACAGGGGTAGGCATATCCAAGCCAGCTAATCTGAACAGCACGTCGACTAAATGCGCCAATATCCGCAAAGAGAGCTTCGACACCGGTAAAACATAGTAAAATGCCTCCAAGGCTCCGCCAGCCGCTATATTTGTTGCGAATCAGATAGTCGAAGGCATAAAATGGGTTGAAGCCTTTCAATATCAAATAATCGTATCTATCACGGTCAGCGGTCATTCCAGTTTCTCAAAGTGGGTGGATATACTTCGCTAAATTCCAAATTCCGAATCCTGCATTAAATGCAAGCCATAGCATGACAATTGGTGAGAAGATCACTGTGAGTTTCGATATGCCAAGCGGCTGTAGTACAAAGAGCAGCACAAGAATTGCGCAAGTGACACCGACAACTGTAGGTTTGCTGATGTTTTGGCTGACAACTGTCAATCCTTGCACGGCACCAAGCACGGACTGTGCAGGTGTCAAGACACCATCAGCCATGACCATGGAAACTGCAAGCACCCCGATGGTTTTGAGCAGTCCACGGAAGAATTTTGTGTTTTCAATCGTAGAGCGAACATGCTTGGTTGAGCGACCAAGCTCACTGGTAAGTTGTCGTTCCATACCTACTAGCCTTAGTAATTGGACATTACACAAAAATAAGGCTTTACATACGGATAAGGGTAGCCTCGCGAGGGTCGCGGTTGGCGATGTTGGCCTGATATGCGTCAGCATGTCATTGTGCGAGATCAATTTGGGATATAGCGCACATATCGAGAAAGAAGTGAGTAGGTACTGAAAGTACCACCTTCGCCATCATTGTCGGCTCGCAGAATGATGATAATGTACTTGAGAGTGACCATTAAAGTTAAAGACCATAGGATCAAGGAAAGCGCGCCTAACAGATCTGCCCGATTGGGCGCTTCTGTAAAAGTTGAAGAGAAGACGTAGAGCGGCGAAGTTCCGATGTCTCCATAGATTACACCAACAGACTGGTAAGCCAATAGAAGTATCTGGCCCATGCTGAACACCTTCAATTGGTCAGCCCAAACTGGTTCTGATCTGCTGGTTGCAGATACTTACCTGTTTCTTCTTGTAGTCCCGTTCGTCACGAAGCCCTGCATCTTCGTCTTCAGCATCTTCTAACTCGTCAGCCTTGGGCGTGTGTATAGAATTCGTCCTCCGGCGCGACAGTGATCGATGGCGCGACAGTGATCGATGGCGCAACGGCACTACCCCGCCGACGGCCTGACTAGAGGCAGTCCTCCTTGGTCGCGGGTCATCATTTGAGAACTGTATACTGGTCTCCATGAGGACTATATTGATTTAAAATTATTGTGGTGGATGAATAGTTCCATGATCTTATACCGATCACTTATCTTGACAGCGCCGGAGGCTACCGTCAGTAAAAATTGTGACCTTTGCTTAGCTATCGGTTCACTCACCTATCTTGTGTTAATCATATCCACGTGCTATTGAGTTTGGGTGAAAGATTGCGGGATTTTTGGAGGGAGGGGGTGGCTCATACACCAGAAATGGACACATTTGGGATAGCTTGGCGCCACATCCCACTATAATCGGCCCTTCGATGACTTGATAGCTGGCAGGTTTACTGTGAGCCAATCAGAGCCTAAAAAGCCTAGTCCTTGCTGCTGTCAAAAAAATCAAGCACTGCCCCACCTTTCAGCTGAGATGCCAAAGCTACCATAAAAATCTGCCAAAGTGGCCGCCAGCTAGTAGGGGCACTAGTCTTAGCTGCTGATCAAAACCTAAACGTGCCAATAGGAATGCATGCTAAGAGCTCTACTTAGCGGCACGCCAGTAAGCGCTAAGGAACATCAAAAAGTGGAAAATCCTCTGAAAATTCATGTATATGGACTAAAATCGAGCTTTAAAATTAATATAAATAATACTTAAGCGTTGCGATAGACTTGTAAGAATTATTGTAATGTAATTTTGTTAGTAAGCCCCATGTGACGAGTCATCGCAGCCGATTTAAGCTTGTCCCGCGATCCGTAGAGCCCCTACTAGCTGGCGGCCACTTTGGCAGATTTTTACGGTAGCTGGAGTTGACGCGTACACCCGTTGACGTGCCCAGTCTGTTACTGATGCAAGTATGAACGAACAAGGGACAATTGAAAAACTGCTTATGAACAAGAAACCAATTCTAATTTCTTTACTTGTAATCCAAATCGTAGGTAAAATGTCAAAGTACACATACCACCTTAAACAGTGTTTTGCGTGCTGTTGTGGTGCGAAAACAACCGCATCACAACTAAGATATAAAACGTACCATCAACAGTAGGGGGATTGCTAAGTTGATTACAATCAATTCGAAAGGCTTTGCAGCACTGGCCTTCGTTCCGGTAGAGGGCCTCGGAGTTTCCGACGGTTCTGGTTCAGCTGTTGTGTAGGATGTGACAGTAGACTTTGATACAGAAGCAGTTTCCTGCTTGATTGAAGACGGAGTTGGCTCTAGGGCTGTCACCGTAGACTTTGACTCATTCTACGAGCCAGAGCTTTCGAGTGACTCTACCTTTGGGTAGAGATCGTCTCCATACGATGAGTTCAAAGTTATGCGGCCAGATACGCTCCCATCTTCGAGCCTATTCCATGTCTCCAGTATCTTCTCACTTAATTTATGTTCCTCAAGTTGGATCTGCCGCGCGCCACGTTTCCAATTAGAGTACCCGCCGAAGCCTGAGTGACGGTTGAAACAGAAATTGATACCGTTGCCATACGCTGGGATTGTGGGAAGGTGCTTCCCCCACTTCATACACCAACTGGGGAAGTTAGTAAACTTAACAGCGCTCTGACGTATAAATGCCAGTCAGACTCACTCGATGCCATGATCATGACCAGAGAAAACAGCCACCAGTCCTTTGGTTTCTACCAACGCCTCCATGAAAGCTGCATCGCCGTGGTTGTAGCAATCCGTTTCAGCACAGTCATCTTGGTGACCTATGATTTCACTATTGAGGCCTGGATTGGTGTTCTCGTCAAATTGGGTAGACTCTTGAAATGCTCGAGTTGCTTGGACTGGAATGTGGAAGAAAACGAGGCTTGGGATAGTTCTGCCATGCTGAATCTCAAGCTCGTTGCGCGTACTTCGGAACCATAAGACGACCTGGCAGGTCAGTAACAGAAGTGATCCAACTTTTAGGTCGTCGAACCTTTTCGTGGACATATCCTGGAACCGGAGTGTCAAGATTCTTGCCGGGCTGGAAGACACGGCCTCCTCTGCTATCAAAGAACCAAAGTAGCATCGCAATCTGATCTCCATCTAGATAACTATACACTGGTATGAAGTAGTTGCCTGTGCCTACTTCTTCGACTAGTCCATTGACGGCTTGGGTTGTGAAGGAAAGTCTTTTACTGTGCTGATCTCTGATATTGTTCCACATATATTCGGACATGGAGCGAGTATTGCAGGTCTCTGAAGAGTCATGGTTGCCGAAGGTTGCCGCGAATGGCAGATTGCGGTCGATGAGCGGACCCATGATCTGATCTAGAAGGTCATTGGAAGCAGAAGGGGCCACATATTCGCAAGAAATCATATCGCCATTGAGGACAACCAAGTTAGGCTTCTCCTTGTCAAGAATGGAACTCATGAGGCGAACGGTTCCTAGGTCAGCACCAGGGCGTTTTCGCACCCATTCAGCTAAGGTTGTTAGCGTCCTCAGTTTTGAGGTCGCTAGTGGCGGGTTACTCACGCTCACCAAAATGTAAGTCACTGAAGACCGTAATCGAAAATTTCCCATTGGAATCAAACCGAAGCCTAGGGTAATTTGGAGTATCACGAGCGACACTATTCTGAGGCTGGCATGGAAAGGGAGATGTGGTGATCGCCAAGTAGCACCATATGGACAGTTTGCTCTTCATGTTCACTGAACAGAGGTTTTGTAATGAAGACAGAAGTACCAAGTGAGATTGCAAGGGGTGGACCAAAATGCAAAATAACAGACCAACGCAAAAGACGATTAGATAGTTGAAAGGGATCAGAGAGCTGGCTTTACTTTTACTAGGGAAAATGAAGATAAGAGATGCAAATTGCAGAGGGAAAGCGAGGCAGAAAGCTGCAGCAGCACCTCCTGAATTTAGTTGTTTGCGTGCCGATTTGGCAGGCATAGTGAAGGCTGGCGGTTGTCGAATCATGATTCAGAGCTATGCCCTAACTTTTTGCAGCTGCTTCGGCGGAATTTTCTGTGAATTGCTATTAAGAACGACCGATTCCATCCCGAGTCCTTAGGTGATGATTGTCGAAGACTCGGTGGTCCGTCGTTCTATATAATGCAGTGCGAGCTTCATATTTGCGGCTCGAGCTTTAGATGGGTTATTCCCAGCATGTGATGCATACAGTTTTCACTGATGAGATGAAGAAATCAATGCAAAGCATAGAGAATAATGGAGGGATATTAGTAGAAGCACGCATTGGTTCACGTGAAGATAGTCCGCGCTAGTCTCCAGTAGTCAGCGGCAAAATTCCGGGCCCACCAAATTTCTCTCGAAACTCTCCACCCTTCCAATGTCACTCAAGCCTCGATGAACGCCGACGAATACTTGCGCAAGCAAGGCTGGAAAGGCTCCGGCTACTCCCTTGATACTACTGGGCGCGGTATCAAGAAGCCATTACTCATTGCGCACAAACAGGACCAATTAGGGCTGGGCAAGAAGAAGGCGGCCTACACAACAGATGACCAATGGTGGATGCGCGCATACGACCAGAGTCTGCAGACGATCGGAACAGGAAAAGAGGTACGACGTTTTGCAGAGGCTTGTTGTGCCTGGTTGGTAACTAATGCTGTGGCCAGAGCACTCTCAATCAGATACGCACCCAAGGCATCAATCGCGGCGGTCTCTACGGTTTCTTCGTGAAGGGCGAAGCCATTGCTGGCACCATTGAGGACAGCTCAGCTAGTGCGACAGACGCTTCCGTACCGCCGTCAGGCGCAAACACGCCACCCACTTCTGCCTCTGATACCGAGGTCCCTACAAAGACCATTAAATCTTCGGATAAGAAGAAGAAGAAGCGAATACGCAAGAGCGACGAAAAAGAAGTTGGCACAGCCGAAAAGGCGAAGAAAGTGGACAAGTCAAAACGCGGGAGTCAAGATGCTGTATCTCGCAAGATTGCAAAACTTTCACCAGCGGAGAAGGTGCTGAGCGAAGAGCGCGCGGCCGCAAAGAAACAGACACTCCATCAGTACATTTTCCGGCGTATTGAAAAGAAGATTCAGAAACGCAGCACGAGGTAAAACGTGTAACACATGCAACAGGCTAGACAACTACCGCGACATACCCAGTCCGTTAAATCCTGCATCGTAGTTACCGACGCCCTAATGGCCGGGATTAGTCCAGAACAACTACTGTCGATGAGCAAGCATGTTAGGCATGTAACAAGGTTAGAGTGGGTAAATCGAGCCGGGACAATGGCGAAAGAAAGGGGAGATAGGGGCGGGGGAGATAGGGACGGGGGAGATAGGGGCGTAGGAGAAGACAACAAGGCAGCAAAAGCAGCAAGAACCATGCTTCTATCAGAAGTAATCGGTCAGCAGACTAGACGAGGGCATACTAGGCAGTCGGAGGAGCAAAGAACAGAGCGACTATGGGGCTACGATCTAGCTGCAAAGCATCGCCACCAACCATTCCGTTCAGAAGCATTGAGCAATTGTACAATTTACATCATAAGCTAAACACGAAGCAGACAGCGCACATAATAACCCACACAAGAGTAGGCAATAGATAGATTGCATCAACACCAACATATCCTCATATCCTCATAAACACATAACCCCATCCATGCACTGCACGAACGGAAGCAGAAAAAAGAAGTCAAAAGTCCACCCCACCCAAAAACAACCCTTATTCTCTCACCCCGTCTTCCCACTCAGAATCCACGGCCGCTTCACCCAAAACTCATCCTTGATAACGTCCACATGCTCCATCACAATCTTCGCTCGACTGCGCTTCTTCCGCTCCTTCTCCCGCTGCGTCCGGCTCATGTGCACCGGCCGCCCTTCATCGCCCTGCGTCCCCGCCGCCCAGCCGCCGCGCTCCGTGACAGCATGCTTACCCTGCCGCACCACCGAGTCAGCGACATGCGGGGGAAAACCAGGGCTATTCGGGAAGCGTTTTGCTTTTGAGCGGGGGGAGTCTTTGAGCGGGGCGGTGGGCTGGATGTCGAGATCCGCCGCGCGGGAGAGGCGGTTGTGTTGGGATGATGCGGCTGAGAGAGCCTGGACATCTGGGGCTTGTTGCGGTTTGGTTAGGGTTGCTGATAGGGAGGATGAGCGTGTGTGGGGGTTGTGGGCAGTTGTGGCTGGGAGCTCTGCGATGCCGGGGTGACCGATATCGTCGGTGTGCGCTGAGTCGGGCCATACCTGGCCGACTCTTTTGTAGATTTCGCTGGCGGCGAGGCAGGGTAGGGAGTCGCGTGCTGAGTGCGCAAGGGACTCGGGAGAACTACTGCCTACGACCCTTTCTCTGGTTCGCATTTCTTCCTCAGCGTTCATGGGTGGGCTCGGAAGGGCCTTGTTGGTTCGTAGTGGTGGACTGACACGGCGAGGTGTGGTTGATCCGGACATTTGAGTGGGTGTGAACATGTTTTCCTTCTCATCGTTGCTATTTCTTGATTTCAAGGCCGATAGGGATCGCTGATTCTGGAGTGAAAGCTTTCGTGGCTTATTGTTGACTGGAATACTTGATATGCGGAGAGGTATCACGGGTGGTTGTTGTATAGTTGAGAAGTAACTTGGTAGATGAGGTTGACTGGGTGAGCGCTGTTTGAGCCTGGGTGGTTGTGCTCTCGAAGTGCTTGTCAAGGTCATTGATGCAGACGCTGAATGTGATACCAACCGATTAGGGGTGGTGGGTGCAGCATGGCTGTACCCCTGAATAGGATATGCAGCTGGGAAATCTTGTGACGGGAATGTTGGTGAGAAGTTTGTCCGTGTAGTTGGGTTAGGCGCATTTAGAGAGAGCGGCGGTTTAGTGCTAGGCTTAAGAATAGGTGGGGAGAGTGGGAGTGGCGCCAAGTTTGGAAGGGGTTGTTTTGCAGGTCCAGATGTTATATACAAGTTGCCCATTGGCGATGTTACTGTTGACGGTGGGGAAAGCGGTACTGTAACAGGCGGTGGATATGTGCTGTTTCGAGGGCTGACTGGGTTCGATCGAAGCGGGTTGGGGTAAGCAGATCGTGACATGGTAGTTGATCCTTTTGGAGATGCTGGTGGCGAAGGAGTTGATGCCGGTGACAGGAAAGTTGGTCCTTGGTCTAATGAGACTGGAGATGCTACCTGCTCCTGCTGGAATGAAACGGCATTCTCGATAACTCGTGTCGAGTGCCGGGCGGGTACTCTTTTTGGCTGAGGGGCAGCGATAGCGGCAGTCAATTCCTGCGGCTGACTTGCTGACAGCGTGGGCTTAGTCGCTGAGGTGGCATAGAACTGTTACTGTGAGACATGGGGGCCAAAATTGTGCCTAGTGTAAAGAATTTGACCCACATCGCGATACATAACAGTGCCCTTCTTGAAACATTCAGGCTCGTTGTTGTAGTTGATGCCAAATTCTTTGAATAGAATCTCGTTCTTGTCAGATGAAACAGTACCAGAGAGTCTCTGTTCGGCGTCCCGAGCATCCATGCCCCCTTGCTGAACAAGGGCCCAGAATGTGGTATTATACAAATTGTTTATATGACCTGAACCACTGTCAGTTGCCTGTAATTGGTCCAGTATACATCGCAGGAGATAGATCTGTGTCAGCTCTCCCTCAGATGGGATGAACGCCATGGCCAAGACCGGGTAGCACACTTACAGTCGACTTGTCGCCAATTCATATAATCTCGCAGATTAGCATCACTCGGGTAGCATACTGCACGCCCATCAAAGGATGGCAGGGGAGGCGTGAGTGGCTTGTCCGGAAAGTACTGCGACCAGAGAAAGACATAGTGACTCGTAAAGGTGGAGGTGATTGTCGTGGTCAATTTGCTATTAATAACTTAGTCCAGTGTGTTGTAAATGACCGCATAATACAGCTGCGCAAATGAGAATGCTTGGGTACCTACCTCGCTCGTCGCTCGAACAGAGCGCAGTCCTTATGAAAGACGAAACTTAAAACACACGTCAGCAAAGCTCTGTGTGGAGGGCCCGGTAGACCCCCCCATGTTTAGATGCCGATCAGTAGTTTCGAGCAGAGTCTTGCAAACACCAAAGTGTCTCAAAAGGGGGCTCAAATGTTGCGCAAGTGTAAACGCACCTATACTCGTCGCTGTTACCGTATGCAAGGACAAGGTCTGGGAGCTCTTTCATAACGGCCTCCGCCGCCGCATTCATCAGATCAAGTGCATTCCGGTCATTTGGCTTGACAAATTTGTATTTCGTTGTGAGTCTGTCCGTTGCATTAGCAGATAACACTATCAAGGTGTGTATGCGCACGCCTAACCGAGGCGAGCGACTCCGGCAAAAAGCACACGTTCATGCAACTGGTTTTCTCAATGTTACGAGTACATGCATGCCAGAAATAGGCAAGGCGAACAGAAGAGAGAGCAATGATAGAATGAGGATGGCTGAATAAGTCGGAAGGTGCACATACTTTGAAAAACCACGGCCGTCAATTCTGACTACGATCCAGGTGTTGGCCAGCAGATTGTCGGGCTGCTCGAAGAGGCGCACGTACTCATACCTGAAGTCCGTCAGCGGAAGTCCGTGGAGGGCCCACTGGTTTGGCGGAGCCTTGTTGAGGCTTACTTAGAATTAGCCATGTATCCCAACCTTGCTCCTACGCCATCCAATCTGGCATCAGTCACACAGGACGGTTCTTTTTGAGGAAAAAAAAAGAACAAAGATGAAGATAGTAGTCGGCGTGCTGGTCGCCGCTGGTCAGACCGCCGTTTTTAGTCTTCAATCAGTCTGTGCTAACTCGGGCTACGATGCCACAGCGCCCCCAAGAGAGTGTTTCAAGTGTGCATGACATGCGCAACTAGCGTGGTATGGTCTTGGCATCTGGATTAGTGCGTGGGAAAGCGAGCATCCCTCTAGAAAGTCGTTATGCGTTCGGAGAAGCACTCGCTCTAGGGCGAGAATCCTTTCAACAAGGCACCTATCCCCGCATCCTCCTGGAGTATTCCCGTTAGCGCCTCGCCAATTATCCCACCTCTTGTAGCTCTGGCTCTTTCTACTACTACTGCAGATGCAGAACTAGCGCAACCCGACCTGATTCCCAATATAAACTCCTTTCCATACGCCATATCGTTATTTTAGTACAACACCACACGGCATATAACGACTGCCGAGCCTAACGGTTAGTTTCATTCCCTACCAGCGGCCGTGCGAAGCGGTGAAAGTAGGTATCGCGGCTATCGTCACGCTCGTATCGCTATGGTTGCCGTGCACCTTCGTTACCGGCTTATGCCTGGCGCACTCAAGCACCGGTTCCTCCAGGGCACCAACGAGACTGTGTGGGCAATACCACAATGCACTGATCAAACACCTAGTTCCGCATGTGATAGCCGCACAGTCAATGGACCACCACTCAGCATTCTCCATCAAGTTGGCAGGTTGTTTGGGGCCGTGTATGAGTGGGTGCCGGGGCGCAACAGTGGATCGTCCCGCGCTCCAATCGCAACTTTAGCCATCGCGGAGGAGTCTTCGGCTTGCCGTTAGAACGTTCTATGTACCGAACCAGGCGTATGACCCGTCCGATTGTTACAATATCCCTGGTTCGTAGCCATACAGGACCTGCTTCATATGTTACCCGCTTTGGTCCGCATGCCCAATTGTAAACGGGAAGCCTAGGAACCTGTAGAACGGGACTGGCCTCACGATGACCTTGGAAGCAGATCTAGTGGTCATGAACAAGAGAAACCGATATTATGCCTTGGGTGACGATCAGCACTCGAAGCCAGCAGTCTCGATTTCATATTGTCGAAGATGGCCAATCTCGATACCAGGACTAGAATGTCGTCGTCGCGTCGGAGCAAGCATAGTCCCATACTTCGGGTTGCGCGGACTATGATGTCGCGTCACACGTATAGACTTGGACTGTCAATTTGTCTTGGCTACGAAGCCCAGCAACTTACCAAGTAGGCAAATACTTGGATGCAACTCTATGCTCTGCTTGGCGTCAGGCTGCGAGCGGTCGCTGCCCTGTTTGCCTACCCATACCAGACGGTCGGTTACATCCCCAGGAACGTGACAAATTTTCGTGTTCTGGAGCGAAGCGGGCGGTCGCTAGGTATTCACCATTGGCGTAAGTTTCGTGGCCGGAGAGATCTTGATGCAGCGTTTGCAGCAGCATATTCACATCCAACAAAGGAAGCGCATTTTCATCCCACCAATCCTATCTACACACGAGTGCTTTGATTCGATTGCTTTTACTGCACAGACATGCGGACTGTACCCCGCGAACCTTATCTATTGTCACCAACTTTAACTCTAAAAATCGGCGGGTGTTTCAGGTTGACAGCTCCTTATTAGATGTGCATTTTCAAAAAGGTCACGAAAACCTGCCCATGTTAGCCATGTTTGGCTGTCAACGGAACCAGATTTGGTTCGCAAACTTATGGCTAGTTTGACACCAATCGGACCGCTCCGATAACAGAACAAATTAATGACAAATTGTTCCAGGAATGCTACAGATCTGTCGTTCACCAAAGGCCAAGGCTCCAAGCCTGAAGCTGTTGAACATGCGGTTATGCAGTGCTTCTTTGGACCTTGGATTCTGGTCTGCCTCATGAGTTCTAGGCCAAGTTAGCAATCTATTATCGACTGCGGTAGAATGCTTGTATTAATTCTTACTTTAAATGAAGCTCTGGTGATGTACGTAGTATGACGCCAGGACGATGTTGACGCTGGCTGCCATTGCAAACGTTGCGATACAATGGCCAGGCGTATACTGCCGCCGCCAATGGCCTTGACTCAACCAGTATCCCCAGGCACCGAATACGAAGGCTCTTAACCCGTCACCATTCATAATAAGGAAAACTTGTTGAAGCGTATAGGAAGGTCGTCGTGGTGCAATGCCAAGATCAATGTTTATGCGATCATTTTGAGCTTGGTGCGAGTCGGAAAGGTCCGATCACAGGCGCCACAGTTGCTCCATGTGGCAGTGATTGGGAGACGCACGAAGCGCGATGCAAAATACGTTTGATCCTTGTCGGTCGGCGAATTCAAGCCTGTGAAAACTGCCAACACCATAGCGCCTTTCTACTTACGTCATTTTGCCTGGTACAAGTCGCACAATGCTATATTGTTGATTCAATATATCGTACCATATTTTCGCGGGGATGTCTCCGGCAACGAAAATGTTGCAGCTCGTATGTCGCCGCGATGCGCTTGGCTTGATCAAGGTAGCACAGAACCGTGAAAGATTTTTACTGGTTGCAAAACCCTTGGAATTGCATCTAAATGGACGAATCAAACTTTTGCATTGACCGGACATCTTCAAGTAGTATAGTGCAGGCCTTTGCTCAAAGCCTCAAGCTCTGCGACTTTCAACTTGATTCTCAAGTCGATTCTCAATCGAGGAGGTTTTAGCCACTACTGTTTCGTAATTGCGTTCAAGTATAGCTATGCGTTCCATAGATGAAGTTAACGAGTGGTAGAAGTACCTCAAGAATATGGGTACTTTCGCGAGGAACAGACTTGCATTACTTCCTGTACCTCACGTCCTGAAAATATGGTCTTGCAGTTGACGAGCCTTTGGTCAGCCTATCCCTGACTATGTTGTGCCTGAGTTCTGCTTGTTGCAGCTGCTGGACTTCAACTCCAATATGAACTTGAGCTTGAACTCGAGCTTGAGCATCTTCTTAGGTTCTGTAATAGCGGGTATGGTTGAACATGAAGCATTGAGAATGAATTCAATATTGTACTGCTATGTTTGGGTCGGACTTTGGCTGGTGGTTAAGTGGTCCGCATTGGTTCCAATTTAAAGTGGGCCATGGGCTTAGTCATACATAAAATCGTAGCTAGCAAAAGTTTCCCAACATCAACACCAACTCCACCAAACATATCACCTACCGCCATGTCATCCATGCGAAATGCCGTTCAGCGGCGCAATCACAAGGAGCGAGCGCAACCCGTCGAGCGCGAGAAATGGGGTCTCCTCGAGAAGCGCAAAGACTACAAGCTCCGGGCCGCCGATCACAAACAGAAGAAGCAGAAACTCAAACTGCTTAAGGAGAAAGCACTCGACCGCAACCCTGATGAATTTTCTTTCAAGATGATGTCATCCAAGGTGGACAAACAGGGCAGGAAGGTGGCAGATCGCGGTAACAAGGCATTGAGCACGGATGTGGTGAAGCTTCTGAAGACGCAAGATGCTGGGTATATCCGCACTATGCTGCAGATGGCCAGGAAGGAACGAGAAGATTTGGAGAAAAGGCTGATATTGGAGGAGGGTGAGATAAGAGCGGTCAGGGATGGAGATGCTACTAGGCAGGGGAAGCACAGAGTCTATGTCGAGGATCAGGAAGAGCAGCGCAATTTTGACGCCGACACGTGGTTTGGACGGGGAGAGGATTTTCCAGAGCAAAATCTGTACAAAGAATTGCAAAATGACCGATCTGACGAGTTAGAGGATGAAGAAATAGTATCACGCTCGAAACCGCTTTCGAAGAAACAACTTGAAGCACAGGAACTTGCAAAGCGAGAAGCTCGGAAGTTCAGAAAATTTCGAGACCAGGCGCAGTCGCGGACAGCCTTTCGGTTGGAGGTAGTCAAGAAGCGTGAACGAGAGCTCATGGCTGCGGAAGAAGAGCTGGAGCTACAACGCGCCAAGATGAACAGCACAGTCGGCGGTGTCAACAAGCACGGCGTCAAGTTCAAAGTACGGGAGAGGAAGAGATGAAGCGATGCAGCGATGCAGCCCCTTGGAAATAATCAGCATACAATAATATCCTAGCTACAATCTAGCCGGCATCCTCATCGCGCCGTCCAGCCGCAGAACCGTGCCATTGAGCATCTCATTTCCAACACATTCGATAACCAGTCTTGCGAACTCGTCTGGCACCCCCGCTCTTTTGGGAAACTCCATACTCTTCTCCATGCTTTGCCTGACCTTATCGCTCATTATGCGCGTCATCGCACTATCAAACATGCTGGGCGCAATCGTCACCGCGCGAATGCCATACCTCGAAAGGTCCCTCGCAAGCGGAAGCGTCAAACTCGCCACTGCACCTTTGCTAGCCGCATACGCTACCTGGCCCATCTGTCCATCATACGCTGCCGACGAGGCAATCATGATAATCACACCTCGCTCGCCGTCCGCGCCTTGAGGTGCTGTCGTCGTCATGTGCGGCACAACCTGCCTGACCAAATCTAAAGTCCCCCGCAAATTGATATTCAGCACAAAATCAATGCTCTCAATGCTCAACGGCTCGTTCTTTTTGTCAACAATCAGGCCAGGAAGGCCGACGCCTGCACCAGCAATGACACCGGCAATGGGCTTGCCTGTCTCTTGGACCCATGCGACTGTGCCGGTAACTGCGGCGGCAATGGCTTCGGTGGAGGAGACATCGGTTTCGAAGAACTTGGCGCGCGGACCGAGTGCAGAGACGGCGCTGGCGCCATTGGAAGCGTTGAGGTCGAGGAGGGAGACGTAGGCGCCTTGAGCGTGGAGCGCCTGGGCTGTTGCGAGACCAAGACCTGAGACGCCGCCACTGATGATGAAGGTTCGGTCTGCAATCTTCATTGTGTAGCGTTGGTGGTATTTTGCGCAAGGCTTGAAATGTGTTGAGTATAGATTTAGACAGAGTATGCACGACCTGTGTCTATCCCTCCGAAGTGCGTAAACACGAGAGAGAAATGCTAGAATAAGAATACAAGGCATGTGATGTCCCACGGCCCAAAAGCCAATAGCTCAACCAAAGGCCTCGGCCCAGACGGAACGGCTCATGCTGCCTGGAAACCTCCGACCAAACCTCCGACACGCATCCCTGCACCAATCCATGTCATCTCGAACCACATCTACAACCAAAACCCCAGCACCGCAACCACACCACGCTGCCCACCAATTGACCCTACGCCGCGCCGAATCCCCCCTCCGACCTCGATAATCTATTCTAGTCTCGACAAATCTCGACAAACAACGCTTCGGTGCGCGGCACAGCGGCGTCCACCCACCCACACCCAGCATGACAGACCGCATGATAATCGGCACAAACAAACAACCCAGTAACCCCACGCCGCTCTCCGCCCCTCAAGAACAACAAGTACGAGACCTCTACTACGCCAACGTGCGCGCCAAATGCGCCACCGAGATAGAAAGTGCTTACCCCCTCCTCTTCCTCCCCCCAATCATCAAATGCCCACCCCCATAAAATTACACCCAATAGCTAACTTGACCCTTTTGCCCCGCGCACAGCATTCGCACACTGCGCCCTCGGCCGCACATTCACCATGATCTACGCATGCCGCCAGCCGCGCCTCGCGATGAACGCATGCATGCTACAGTACCAGAATCAGGATGAGCTGGACCGGGCGCGGAGGCAGTGGTTTGCGCTGGCCGAGGAGCGCAAGCGGAAGCGCGAGGAGCATGCGGCGCGGCTGGAGGATGCGCGCGAGAAGCATAAGGAGTGGTGGAATTTGGATGACGGGGGGCGGATGCGGGGGGGTGGGGAGCGGAAGGAGGAGAATCGGGTGGATGGGATGGGGGTGACGAGGGGGGGCATATATCGGGGGACGTGAGATGGTGAAAGTGGGCATGTGTGTGTGTGTGTGAGAGAGAGAGAGAGAGTGTGTGTGTGTGTGTGTGTGTGTGTGGTGGTATATTGACTGTGATTAGTGAAGAAATGTTTAAACGCCCCCTGAATGCTTGTTTGTTTGTTTCCCCCCGCAAACGCCTATTTCCCCAGTTTGTCGATTTGGAAAAAAAAAAAAACCCCCCCTAATTGATGCCGCCCATAGCCTCTTCAAACTCATCCTGATCAATTTCCTCCTCGTCGCCCATACCCCCCATACTCGTATCCTCGCCGCCGACCGGCCCGCCAACCCCAAACCCAACAACGCCCCCCCCTTCAACATCCATATCATCATCATCTTCCGCCTCGTCGTCGCCCTCGCCCTCGCCCTCGCCCTCTTCCTCCCACCGCTCGCGCACCCCCCACCCCGCCCCCGTAAAACAATACCGCTCAGGCGGCAACCTAATGCCAAACTCGCGCTCAACCCTCGGCAACGCAATGCGGTTGCGCTCGCTCGCCACCTCAGCCATAAACTCCTTGGGCAACGCCGCGCCAAACTGGCCCGCGGCACGCGCCGCAACCGCCGTGCGCAACGCCGCAAGACTAACGCCGTCATCCTCGGCCGCGGCCGCGGCCGCCTGGCGCTTCTTGGTCGTCGGGTGGTGCGGGGCTGGCGGCTCGTAGGACTGGGCGTCGGATAGGATGGACGAGGTGTAGCGGTAGGCAAAGTCGAGGAGCTGTAGGGGTACGCGCTCTGTGTAGATGTGGACGCCCATGTTGGCGAGGATCATGTGGATGAGGCGGGCGTCGCGCGGCCGTTTGGAGGCGCCCGTGTCGTGGAGGGAGGTATGGGGGAGGGATAAGGTGGGCGTGGGAGCGGGAGCGGGTGCGGGTGCGCCGTTGGGGATGGGTTGCGTGGGTTGCGTGGGTTGCGAGGGCGGCGTGGGGTTCGGCGCTGTTGCTGGAGGTGTGGAGACGCCGTTGGGCAGTGGTTCCGCGGCGGGTGAGGCCATGGTGCGGTGGTGGGTTTGTGGCGAGTTTGTGGTGTGTGGGGTGTTGTGAGTTGGAGTTGGCGATGATGGTTTGGGTCCGCGAGGCGCGAGGCGTTCGGAGGTCCGGTCTTAGCGGTGCGGCTTTGCGGAGGTTTGCCAGGCGGTGATTGGGGGGGAGTGAGTGAAGCACGAACGCCATATGGGCAGGGAGAATTACAAGTGAATGCCATATTTAGCGTTGGTAATATTTAGAATGACGGCTTCTATCTATACACATCAAGCTTTCGAGCTCGACGCCACAACATCCTCTTCATCTCCTGTCGCTTCGCTCGTAATACTCTCATGCAAGCTCGGCGTCTTGTCCTTTTTGCCCAGTTTCTTAATCGAACTCCAACTAAGCGCACTCGACTTGTCTTTCGGCGTCCCGATGCTCGGGCTATTCCCCGCACTGTCTGTGCCTCGCCCTACACTGAGAAATCCACTGTCGTCGTCCATTAGCTCAGGAGTGCCTGGCGCATCGGACGCCTTCTTAGCGAATAGTGTATTCTTCATCCCAAAGGTCAAGAACTGGTTTGTGCTGCCTTTGCGTGTAAGTTTCTGCATGAAGGACTCCTTTCCAACAGACCCTGTCAGATCAGACGGCGTGTGGGACGTGCTGCGTTCCAGCGACTCGCGTGGAGAGGCTTCCGAGGCGTCCGCTGTTGAGATGATGGACGGTGCGTCGCGTGACATACGTGGGGCGTATGGCGAGGTCATGTCTCTAGGCTCACTGTGCATGGATACATTAGACGATGGCAGATGGTGCTTTTCTTTGCGAGCAGCTTTCTCTGCTCTCTCCGCCTTGGTTCTCTTCTCCTTCTCCTCCTTTTTCTCTGCCTTTTCAGCCTTCCTCGCCTCCTTCTCGGCCGCCTTTTCTGCTGCCTTTTTGGCTTTTTCAGCCTTGTCCTCGTCCGTCTTCTTCCCCAACACCGGAATGTCGAAGCTGGCAGCTGCCGGGTTGAGCCTAGGCGGTGTCGGAGGTACTGGGCCTAATTGGAGAGGCATTGGCATATGCGAAGCTGACGACTGCGGCCTGGTGCCTATTGGCGCTTGGGTAGGCGATCGGCTTGTGGAAGGAAAGTCCAACCGATCATCGTGCATTAATTCCTCGTTGATTAAATTTGTCGTTGACCCATATTGGCCAGACGGCCGGCGTGACTGCATCCGTGACCATGAAGTAGTGTTAGTATTGTTCACGCTCCAGTCAACACCAAGGGGGCTGCTTCGAGCGCCGAACGTATCTACAGACCATCCAAATCGTGTCTGGCTTTCCGTCGACGGTCGAGGAAGGGCCATGCCTTCTCCCGATTTGGTAGATCCCTGACGCGGCGACGGTGGCTTTTCGATCCCGAGCATTGATGTTAGCCAGGGGTCAGCCTTCGCACCAAACATGTTGAAGGGACGTTTCCTAGCCGCCACATGGTTAGGACTATCACCACCACCACCACCAGATTGCTCTACTGGCTGAGTCTTGGTTCGAATAAACGAATCATACCACGCGCCTTCAGAAACGCTTCCACGGCGTCGTGAGCCACCAGGTCCATCTGTTCCATGTTCCTGTCGTGGTAGAGACTGGCTTTGGGCGGGCTTTAAAGAACCCAGCGCTGGCCCTTCATCCGAGAATGTTTTGCCACGCTGTCGGTTCAGTCCAAATAGTCCACCGAAACGACTAGCATGCGGGTTGATCTTGAAGGAGCTGGATGTGGACCGTATGGACCGCCCGTCACTGTCCATGTTTTCGGGATTGGCATATTGCTGCTGCAGCTCCCCAGCACTCTCGCGCGGACTGGCAAAGGGGTTGGGAGAGTGGCTCTGTGGAGAGACTGGCGAACTAGGATCCTTTCTGCGGTTGATCGTGCCAGGGGCCCCAAGGCCGGGAAGAACATTTCCCATGTTCGGCGATGGGTTCAAGGAAGGGTCCTGGGGCGGGCCAGGGTCGTCCTCATCTTCGTAGTCGGTTAAGCCTAGGTCATCTGCAAAGAGCCCTGCCGGAAGCAAGGCACCTGCAGTGGGACTCATGGGTGCGCCGCCAGTGAGACTTTCGAAATCGGCATGCGAAAAGAATGTGGTTTGGGTACGAGGGGAGGGCAAGGCCATGCCATTGACCGGATTGAAGTAGGGTGTGACTGTCGCAAATGATGGTGATGAGGTAGTGGGGATGCTGTTGAACGGCGCTGTAGACGTATGTACAAAGCCGGCGGTCGCTGCGGACAAGAGCCCTTCACGCATGCTAAGAGGTCGTGCTCGCTGGCTGTTTCTCCGCACGGGACCCATCTCTGGGACAGGTAGGCCAGAAAACATTTGCGGCTGGCTCATGCGGCGGTGTTGCAAGTAGTGTAATCGCGCCGAGAACTCCATATTGGCACGCTCTGCATCGTTGAACAGGGCCCAGGCCTGGGCATACTGCTGCTGTAGTAGGCCAAGCGTCATTCTCCATCTATTGTCCTCTTCTTTTTCCGCATATTCAATGCCATCCATGGCCTCACCGCCTTCTTGACCTGCCTCCAGCGCCTGCCTCTCTTCTTCAAGCACCTTGATCTGCGAGCCCTTTTCACGGATTGCGTCCTCGAGAAGCTTGTTGGCCTGGAGTTCCTCGGCATGTTTGTCCTTGGCGGCTTGGATGCGCTCCTCGGAGCTTGCTTCGTAGGCTGTGCGTTCCTTCTCGATTCGCTTCGCAGCATCACGCAGCTCGTCGGCTTCGCGGGTCCACTTGGCAACATCATCCTTTAGCTTTTTGCGCTCGGATTCTTTTTGGCGGAACACCTTCTCTTGCTGGGCACGTCTGGTCTGTGCCGATGCACTTTGCCTTTCTAGCGTAGCCACTTCCTTTCTCAGATCCCGGCTCGCATCCTCCTTCTCCTTCAGTGCGGCCTTCTTTTCATCGCGCTTGTCAACGAGGCTCGCCTTTTGGGTGACAAAGTCCTGGTCCTCGTCTTGGATCTGTTTCTCCATGTCGTCCAACTCTTGCCGGAGGCTGTTTAGTTTTTCTGTGAGCTGCCTGATGGAGTCGTTGGCGTCTGATGCTTCCAGCGCTGAGCGGGCCTGGTCCAGGGTCTGTGAGGCGGGAGAATTTCGTCTTCCCACGTCTGGTCTGCGCATCCTCGAGGTGCTGTTGCTGTGCTCGCGCGTCATGACGGGCGCAACAAAGGGAGTGACGACCTCGGCAAGGGACTTGTTTGGGCGAATGACAGGGGTTGGGGTGAAGTCCTCATCGTCGCTGGGGGGGGCGGGCGGCTCCTTGGGAGGGTTTGCGCCGAAATACTGGTCCGAGTCGGCAGGCAGTGTGCGCAGGCGAATGGGGGCGCTGGGGGCTTGGAAGTTTGACGAGTTGAGGGTGACGATGCGGATGGTGTAGTGGTGGCCGGGCTGCAGGTTTTCTATGGTGATGGAGGTTTCCTGGGGCGATATGTCGCCAACTATGGCGAGTCAGTGCGGCTCAGCGCGGCTCGGTGCGGTGGTGAGGGGCACGCACTGTCGATGCCGTTGATTCGGATGACATATTTCAGGACAGACACGCGCTGGTCTGGGGGCTTCCAGTGCAGCAGCACGCCGTCGGCCTTGATTCCAGCGAGCGACACGAGGGGCGCGACCGGCACCTCGAGGCCGAGCACCTGTACGAGCTTCTCGACGGGCTGGGTGAGGACCCGGTAGGCGCGGAAGGCCAGCCTGGGCAGTGGGTATGAGTACATGTCAGGCCAGACGCAGCGGGGGCACAGTACCAGAACAGGGCAAAGACTATGCACGCCGTCCTCAGCCATCCCGACGACAGCGCCAGGACGGCCTCCATGTTGTAGCGCGCAAGACCGGGCGGCCAGTTGAGGGCAGAGAGGGGGTCGGACGACATTTTGCAGCAGAGGCAGGCGTGGCAGCCCGTCGGTGTCTGTGGCTGTCGATGTTGGTGTTGGTGGTGGTGGTGATCGATGCAGGTGCAGGCCAGTCTGCGTGTGGCTGCGGCGTTGGCATCAATGCCATGGCCGAGCTAGCGCCGGATCGCCGCGAGGATGAGGCCTGGCCGCGCTGGTGGCGTCGGCGAAATGATGCGGATAGCTATCTTTTGCTACGAGTGCTGTCGCCAGGCACGGCACAATTGAGCCGCCTGCCTCGCCGCGGGAGCGAGGCACATGGCGGGAGAGAGCGTGTTTGCCGCATGGCTGTCAAGAGCAGCTTCGCGCTGCGCTGGACGACCTGAACAGCACGCACACGTGTCCGAGAGCTGGGCCAGCGGCTGTCCCGTCCCAACATGCCATGCATGCATTCGGCATGCTCAATCCAGCAACCCCCCTTGCAGCACGTGGAAGCCAGGCCCAACACCAGACAGCCATGCGAAGACTGGACATGCGCAGCATGCTGCCCGCGTCCTCGCCATGCATGCCACTCCTACCAAGCCTCTCCTACCAAGCCTCGCTTTGCTGCGGCCCAGCTCGCCCCATGACCGGCACCTGACGTCCGTGTGCTCCTCGGTCCTCGTCGAGGCAAGCATAGCTGCTGCTAGCTGCGAAGAAGAAAAATAGCCCACACCACCGCCCTTCCTCTCCAGCACCGCCTACCCCCCCCCCCCCCCCCCCCCCCCCCCCCCCCCCCCCCCCCCCCCCCCCCCCCCCCCCCCCCCCCCCCCCCCCCCCC
>JALNQF010000969.1:0-10096 GCA_028456385.1 Ophiosphaerella korrae | reverse complement strand
TTTGTAATAAAGTCTATTATAATAACTCTCTATAGTTATTCTAGTACTTCTACTAGTTATAATATTCTATATAGTATATATCTATTATATTTATTCTTTTAGTATTCTATATAGTCTTATAGTACTTCTATTACTAATTATCTTGCTTTTAGAATATAGTAGTCTTGTAGTAGTCTATCTAATATTTTCTTAATACTTTAGTAACTATATACTAGTAATTTATAGAATTGTTATATAAATTCTCTCTAGATCTTCTTTAGAATATATATTCTTCTATAGGCTTATATAAATCCTTCTTAGATTTCTAATTTTTTTATTTCTTTAGATACTTCTTTTATTATTTTCTAAATCTATTTATCTAGCTTACTACTCTTCTTTTTAAGTATTGTAGCTATTTTATGTGTATTTAGGACTAAGTATTCTTCCTTATTCTTAACTAGGACTATACTAGTAGCGCTTACTTCTTCTTATAAGTCTAGCCTTCTACTAAGGGCGTCTATAAACTAATTATCTTTCTCTTTTATATATATAATTTCTATATTAAACGTTAATAAGTATTCTTACTATCTTATATAGCGTTATAATAATTCTTTATTTATTATAAATCTTATAAGATTTTTATAGTCTATATAGACCTTTATCTAATATTTTACTCTTTATAGGTATACTCTCTATTACTTAAATACTTTATAGATTACTAGTATCTCTTTATTATAGATTAGGTAGTTAAGTTCTACTATCTTTATTTTCTTAGAGAAGTACTTAACTAAGTATTCTTTTTTAGTCTCTAGGTTTTCCTATATTAGTACTATTCTATAGACTAAGTTAGATACGTTTATCTTTACTATTACTAGTAAGTCTAGGTTATATATTCTAATAACTAGGTTTTCTATAAACTTCTTTTTAATCTTCTTAAATACTTTATTATATTCTTTTATCTATCTAAATAGCGTATCTTTTTTTATAAGTTTTGTTATTAGTTTTATATCTTTAGACTATCTTACTATTAACTCCTTATAAAAGTTAGCTAGCCTATAAAATTATTATACCTCTTTTAGGTTTCTTAGTATTAGCTATTTATTAATTAACTTAATCTTCTCTAGATTAATCTTAATCTTTCCTAGTTCTATAATAAACTCTAGGAAATCTATTTCTTTTATATAGAACTCGCATTTTCTTATCTTAAGAAATATTTTAGCTTCTACTAGTTTTTCTAGTACTTTATATATATATTATACGTATTCTTTTTCTATTTCTAAGAATATAAGGATATCGTCTAAGTATATAAATATAAATATATCTAAGTACTCTCTTAGTACTATATTAATCCTTTCTTAGAATACTACTAGTGTATTTATTAAGCTAAATAGTATAACTAAATATTTATATAGTCTCTATTATATTCTAAATACTATTTTTTATTTATTACCTTCTTTAATTCTAATTTAGTAGTAGGCGTTCTAGATATCTAACTTTATAAAGATTATTACTTTCTATAGTTTATCTTATATTACGTCTATCTTTAGTAAAAGGTATTAGTTCTTATTTATAACTATGTTAGTTTTTCTAAAGTCTATATAAAGTCTTTTATTACTTATTTCTTTCTTATCTATAAAGATAAGTCTATAAGCTACTAAAGATTTAGATTCTTTTATCTATTCCTTTTTTATTACGTTTTAAATAAATACTTATTTAATCTTTAATTCTTCTTCTATTTTCTAGTAGACTAGGCTCTACTTTACGTCTTTTCTTTCTTCTATTTTTATTACTAAGTCCTATAGTTAATATTCTAGAAAGTAATCTTTAGGTTCTATAAGCTATTCTTCTTATTTCTTATATTCTTCTAGGAATTCTCTCTTATAGGTATTCTTGTAGGCCTTTAACGTGTCTATTCTATAGTAGTTAATCTTCTTTATCTTCTAATTAATATATAGGTTAGTTATTTATAACTATAGTATACCTAATATTATATCTTATTTGTTATTAATTGTTGTTATATCTATAACTATATTCTTAATTTCTAGTCCTTCTAACCTTAGTATTAAAAGTACTATCTTAAACTATATTAGTTCCTAGAATAGTTTTCCTTTAATTATACTTAGTTATTAAGAGTATTTCTTTATTATATACTTTATTCCCTATATTTCTATAAACTTCTTTAATATAAATTTTCTTGTAGCTCTACTATTAATTATTAATTATACTTTCTTTCTTTAGTATATACTTATTTTTATAATATATAGGCTTCTTATACCTTCTAGTTTTTTTTACTTAAGTAACTTTATAAATTATCTATCTTTTTAAGGCTATAGGCTTACTTTAAGTTTATATTCTTTATATTTTAGATACTTATTATATATATATTTGTACTATAGTCCTCCTTAGATATATTTTTTAGATAGTTTTAGGCTAGGTCTTACTACTACGTATCTATCTTTTAGGATTATTTCTTATCCTTAGATATTTTCTACTAGAATTACTCTTATATAGTTATAGCCTTTTCTCTTTATAAGCTATACGTTATTATTTACTTTAGAGTTCTTATATATAATATAATTCTTATCTAAGTATAATATCTATAATACTTTAAAGTATACTAGATGTTTTAGATCTATTATTTTATTATCCCCTTCCTAGTATTTACTTTTACTAGGTATATCTATTATTAAGATATAGTATACTACTAGTACTCTTAGTATATAGGCTTTATTAATCTATTACGTCTTTTTTATAAAGTATTACTATTCTTTTTATATAGGTATTCTTCTTACTATAACTATATATTACTTTATTTATTCTTAAAATAGTATAAACTTTATTTTTTTAGGATTATATTCTTTTTAGTCTTTATACGCTTCTTCTATACTTATAACTAGTAAGTATTTTTAAATAAACTTCTATTCTTTATCTTATTCTTTTATATCTATAGTTATATAGCTATTATAGCTATATATTATTAGCTAGGTATATCTTATACCTCTTATACTAACCTATCTCTTACTTCTTTATAGTCCTTTAGAAGTAGTTATAGTAGTCTCTTTATCTAGTACTAGTTCTTTAGCCTAGATTAATAGTACTAGGGGCTCTTCTCTTTCTAGATCTTCTACTAGTAGGTCTATTACTTAGGCTATTTCTTCTAGCTAAGCTTTTATTCTTTCTTTTATTATAGCTACTCTTTATCTCTATTATAAGAAGTATCTTACTCTCTATTTACTAAAAAAATATATATAGTAGTTATCTTTATAATAAAAGGTCTAATAGAGTATTACGTATTATATTTCTTTACTCTTAGCTACTTTCTTCTAAGGTTTAGCTTATACTTATAGTACTTCTTTCTTCTTTTTAGTTATCTTTAACTAAGTTTCTTTCTTTAGGTCTTTACTTTTATAGTCCTTTATAAAGTATCTAGGTTTCCTATATTTATAATATACTATATCCTTCTTCTTTTATAATTAGTAGTCTTTTATATAGTAGCCTAGTTTACTATAATTAAAGTATATAAAGTCTTTATTCTTCTTTTTCTTTCTATCTTTGTTAGCGTTAAAGATTATAAGGTCTCCCTTATTATAGTTCTAGGTATAACCTCTATATTTATTCTTCTTCTATTCTTAAAGATTATTATTAATTTATATTACCTATTACTTTAGAGCTTCTAGTATCCTTAGTTTCTCTATATATATTATCTTATATTAGATTTTAGAGTTTAGTCCTTACTTAAATTGTAATATTAAAGCTAACTTATTCTATTCTATATTCTAAGATAGTTATTTAAACTATAATATATACTTTAGAATACTTTAACTTTGTATAAGCTTTTCTAGCTATTCTTTAGCTTATTAGGTAACGTTTATATCTCTAAATACTACTCTTATTTATTTAGTAAAGTACTTATAACTTTTAAAAATAGCTCTAGTTTTATCTTTCTAGGTTATTAGAGAGTATATTATATAGTCTATCTAGTAAGGTTTATACTATTTTATTGCGTCTTCTTTAAAGTGTAACCTAATATATATTACCTTCTTTTCTTCTATATTAAAGTGTAGTACTTATATATCTATCTAGAGTTATACTAAAGTAATAAAAGGTCTTAGTTTCTCCTTTATTCTATTAAACTTCTTAAGGATAAGTATCTTTAGTAGTTTCTTTGTTATACTTATTACTAGGCGTTATATAATTAATTCTATCTAGTTCTACCCTTTAATATTAGCCTTAATCTACGCTTTGTTTTACTTTGCGTAGTCTTATAGTTCCTTGTTCTATATTTTTAAAGTATTAATTACTATTTTTATATCTTCTTTATTTAAGATTAAATTATTAATTTAGTCTTTAATTATTTTCTATATAGTACTATTAGACTTATAACTACTCTTAGGGGCTTTACTTATTTTAGTTAAACTTTCTACTATTATATTAGCTAGACTATGCGCTACTTATACTTTACTTCTTGTAATAACTAAATTAGTAAGGTGTAATAGGTTGTTACTAGGGTTAACTTCCTAGTACCTAAAAGGTATTAGTAGATTAAGAGTTAATAGTAAAAGCTTAGGTTGTAATCTATAATAACTTATAAATAATAGAAGATATTTTACAACTATCTTGTATTAGCGTTCTATAGTTAAAGGATTAAATTACTAATATTATCTTAATAATACGCATCTTACTAACTATATACTTATCGTAATCTATAATCTATAGTTACTAAGACTAGTAGATTATAGATTATCTTAATCTATAATTTATTAATACTAAGAGTCTATAGATTATAGATTAGCCTAGGTATCCTAGTTATATATAGTCTTCTAATTAAAGTTATTACCTTACTCGTCCTATGCTTTGTTAGCGCCTAGATCGGGACTAATTAGTTCTATCTCGATTTCTTCTATTACACCTATAATATATATATAGTCTCCTAATTAAGATTATTACCTTACTCTTCTTATACTTTATTAGCGCCTAAGTTAGGATTAATTAGTTCTATCGCGATTCTTTCTATTACACCTATAATATCTTTTATTAAGTTACTTTATCTATAGATTCTTTATATAAAGATACGCTTTATCTCTTTCTTTTAGCTAAAGTACTATTTTTTATTTTTAATTAATATATAAAATACTTTATTTTTAAGCTTCTTTTAGTTTTTATCTTATCTTATTATAGAGTTCTTATATATCTTCTACTCTAACTAGTACTAACTTTATTTTAGGTTCTAGTAGTATTCTTTTAAATAAATTAGAGTATATCCTATAGTTTATAAAATATAGTATTTTACCTATTACTTTTAAGTACTTGTTATTATATACTAACTATACTATAAGTAATAGTAATACCTAATTATTCTACTTCTAGTTACTATAAATCCTTAGGTATATCTTTAATATTCTATTAGTCTATTCTATCTATCTATTTATCTATAGATAATAAGCTATTAATAGCTTCTTCTTTGTTTCTATTACTATAAGTAGTATTATCTAGTAATTAGATATAAAAAGCTTATCTCTATTACTAATAATACTCTTTAGTATCTTATATTTTTATATTAGTACGTCTAGTAGTATATATCCTAGCTAATCTACTATATAGTTACTTTAGAATTTCTCTATCTTAGTATATTTTATAAATTAGTCTATAATTACTATTATTATATTATATCCTATTCTTATTACTAGGTCCTTTAACGTTAGTAGTCCTATAATAAAGTCTATTGTAATATCTATCTATAGTTCTTCTAGTATCTTAATTACTTATAATTTCTTATATAGTATATATATTTTATACTTATTCTTTTAGTAATTTACGTATTCTTTAATAAACTACGTTACTTTCTCCTTTATCTTACTAAATCTATAATTCCTCTAGATTAGTTCTATAGTTTATATAATTCCTAAGTACTTATATACTAAGTTATTATAGTATTATTATATAATTACTTTTTATAATTCTTCTAGAACCTTATTTATAATCTTAACTAAGTTATTAATTTTTTATTTTTCTACTAGTTATATATTTAGTACTAAGTATTCTTATCTATTATCTTAGAGTATAGCTTCTTTTACTACTTATCTTCTTCTTACAATATTATATCTTTAGCTAAGCGCGTCTACTTAGCTATTTTCCTTACCTAGTATATACTAAATCTTAAATTTATACTATCTTAGCTATTCTAACTATTATATCTACTTATCCTTTAACTTCTTACTTATTATAAAGTATATTAGGTTCTTATAATCTATCTTAATAATTACTTCTACTACGCTTTTAGTATATACTTTCTAATATTTAAGTATTTTAACTATTACTAGTAACTCCTTATTATATATATTATATCTTTTCTCTTATTCTATAAACTTCCTTAAATAGTATATAATTAGATACTATTTTCTCTTATACTCTTATAGCGCTATTACTCTATAAGCTAGGTTTAATATATTTATTTTAATAACTAAGGTTTTATTACTATAAAATTACTTTAGAACTAGTAGTATAATATAAGCTTACTTAAGCTTTTTATAAGCTTATTTTTACTTTACTCTTTATTCTTATATTATATCTTTTTTTATAAGCTTTATAAGTAGTAAGGCCTTTTTAGAAAATCTTTCTATAAAGTATTAGTTAAAGTTAATAAATCTTAGGAATAATTATATATCTTTAACTATCTTAGGTTCTTTCTATTCTTCTACTACTTTAATCTTTTCTTAGCTTATCTTAACTTTATTAATACCTATTATATATCTTAGAAACTCTACTTCTATCTTATACTATTTATACTTCTCTAGCTTTAGTTATAGGTTATATTAGTCTAAGTACTATAGTACTATTATTACTTACTCTACGTACTTACTTTCTTCTTTAGAATATATTAGTATATTGTCTAGGTACGCTATAATAAACTTATCTAAGTATTCTTATAATATATTATTAATTAGTCTTTAGAATATTACTAGTATATTTATTAGTCTAAAAGGTATTACTATATACTTATAGTATCTATAGCGTATTTAGAACGCTATCTTTTACTCTTTACTTACTTTAATTTATATTAAGTAGTATCTATCTTTTAAGTCTAGCTTTATAAAAATCTTTACTCTACTTAGCTTATCTTAGAGTTTATCTATATTTAGTAGTAGGTATTAGTCTTTTACTATAATATTATTTAGTTTTTAGTAGTCTATATATATCCTTAGTAGTTTTTTCTTCTTTAGTATAAAGAGAATTAGAAATCTTACTAATAATAAGGATTCTTATATATATCCTTTCTTTAAGTCTTAGTTTAGTCTTTCTTAAAGTATTACTAATTTACTCTCTATTAATTAGTAAATAAGTCTAAAAAGTAGCTCTTTTTTTTTTCTATAACTTAATTATATAGTCTTAAGGTTAGTACTTAAGTAATACTAGTATATCTATCTCTTCTATAAATAAGTAGCTAAACTTCTTATATTATTCTAAGATCTTAAGAGTTATATATTACTTTTTTACTCTTACTTCTTAGCTTAGTACCTTACTAGTACTTATAAAAGTACTTATTCTCTCTTAATAAGTTACTATTAAAGCTACTATCTTATATAGTACTTTTTTATCTACTATTAAACGCTAATAATATATAGGCTTAGATTTACGTACGTTTTTATAGTTATTAAATAAGAGGTTCTAGTTTTTCTAATTAACTCTAAGATTAAACTCTTATAGCTATAGAAGTTCTAGTATAATATTTTTATTAGCTAAAACTAATATATCTAGAGTAATCCTTATACTATATCTTTAAATAATAATCTCTATAGTTACTTTATTACTAACTATTAGGTTTTTTAGTATTAGTTATCTATTTATAATATAGATTAGATATAGTATTTTCTTTACTTATAGTTAGAGTCTTACTTATTTTACTACTTTAGGTATAATTAGGTTTATAAATAACCTAAAATCTACTAATACTTTTATTTTTTCTCTTTTTATCTTTACTAAGAGTTTAATAAGTCTTTTAGTATTAATAGCGTTATAGCTTCTAGATATATATTTAGTATTAGCTATTTACTTAAAAAAGACTTAATCTTATAATCTTTATTTATCTTTTACTAAAATCCTTAGAGTATCTTAATCTTTCTATATTGTTTATACTTCTTTAGTATATAAGTTTACTAGATTAGATTAATATATTAGTTATTTATAAGTATCTTACTTATATTTATATTTTCTTTAGTTATACTTAGAAAGTACTTAGCTTCTTACTTATCTTATAAGTATTATTTATATTTATTATTTATATACTCTTTTTAGTTCTATTTATATCTAGATCTTCTATAAAGAAAATATCTAGATCTTATCTTATTAGAATAGTAAGTAAAGTAGTTATTATAGTAATATCTTATCTATAATAGTAGTAGATAGTTTAGGTTATATAAGTATAGCTAGTATTATAGTTCTTATATTAATACTAGATCTATAATAATTAGCGCCTAATTATTATTAGTATATAATAATTTATATTACTAGGTTTACTTTACTTTACGTATTTAGCGTTTTTTATCTTACTATTCTTTTACTAAGTAGTAGCTATCTACTAGTCTTTAGATTTCTTTTATAAATCTATCTTATACTTTAGTATTTTCTTACTTTAGCTTTAGTATTCTAAGTACTATTTTATATTTAAAAGTTTTAAACTCTTAGTTTTTTTTTTTTTTTTTATTTTAGGCTATATATACTTACCTTCTTAGATATAGTATTATCTTATACCTATACTCTACTCTTCTCTAGTATAGCTAAAAGTATTCTAAAGTATTTATCTTAGCTTACTTTTATTTTAGCTAGTACTTCTTTATATAGCTTTATACTCTTAGTAGTATATTTATAGCTTTTACTTTATTATCTATTATAAAGTTACTTAACTTTATAGTAATCTTATAGTAGTTATATTTTTTACTTATATCTTACTACTAGAAGTTTATAGTTTTATAATCTCTCTTCTTTAAGCTTTTTTTAGAGATTACTTTCTATTCTTCTTCTCTATTATTATCTTACTTCTTAAGTATATTAATTTATTATATAATCTTATTCTTTACTTAGTAATTTTTTACTAGGTACTCTATTTTACTATACTTATTGTATTTTTAGCTTTTTTTTCTCTTAGAGTTCTTATAGTAATAGTATTTTTATTTTCCTAGGTTTATATTATTAATATATATCTTATCTAGCCTAAAGTATCTATAGCTACTTTAACCTTAGTTATTTTTATATTAGTACTTATACTTAGATTTATAGTTTTTTATTATCTATATATAGTACTTTACTATTTTTAGCTTCTACTATATATTTATATATATAGCTATTAACTTAAATTACTTTCTTTATTAGGTTTTCTAATATCTTAATTATAGCTTTACTACGTATTAGCTTACTTTAAATCTTACTTTTAAGTTCTTATTAAAATATCCTTATTAATAACTTATTATTCTATTCTATTTATATCGCGTAGCTTTAGAATTTATTAGTATAGTCTACTACTACCTTATATTATTATAGCTACTATATTACGCACTCTACTACTACTATCTTATTTACTAGTAGAAAGGCTTATTATACTTTATTTTTAAACTTAATCTATTTTTTAAATATCTTATTATAGTTATTATTATTATTATTATTAAAGTATTTTTTAAAGTATAGTATAACTTATTTCTCTACTTTACTTCTTATATAAGATAATATAAGTATAGCTTTATTTTTATCTTAAACTTAGTCTACTTTAAAGAAGAGATTAAGTTATAAAATCTATAGCTTAAGCTTATTTTATTCTTTATAGTAAAGGTTTAGCTTAGTAACCTTAGAAGTAGTAGTATAAGTTACTCTTATAAGCTAGTTATCTATATTTATTAATATATTACTTATCTTAAAAGTATTTAATATATTAAGTCTTTAGAACTAAGTAAAAGTAATAAGAGTAAGTAAGCTTCTATAAGATAAGTAAAGTTAATAAATAAGTTAGTTACTTAACTTAATTAATAGTTAGCTTTTATTAGAGTATTATAAAGTAGATAAGAATCTAATTAAAGTATTAGTTATAATACTCTATTAAAATAAGAAGTAAAAAAGAGATTAAATATAA
>JALNQF010000968.1:0-10118 GCA_028456385.1 Ophiosphaerella korrae | reverse complement strand
TTTAATAGTACTACTAGTATCTAAGAGAGAATAATACTTACTTTACTCTCTTTATAAGTATTAAGCCTTTTATACGCTTATATAGTATACTAGCCCTACTTTAGATTATAACTATATAATATTATAATCTTTAGTATATTAGCCTTACCTCTAACTTATACTAGAGTTTATAAAAGTCTTAAGTATTTAACGAACCCTTATTATAAAGCCTCCCCTTCTAGCTAGTATCTTTACTAGCTCTTTAAAGTATAACCTTAATAAAAACCCTAAACTTTTAGGAAAATAGAGAAAAGAGTATTTATATACCTTACGCGTTATACCTACATATTAGGCGTATTATTATTATTATACTTATATATAATATTCTATTTATATTTTAATAATAAGTAAAAGATTATTACTTATATAATTACGTTTACTTTTAGTAAACTCTATATAAACAATATTTTTTCTTTTATAATTATTTTACTTATCCTCTTATCTACTATAGTATATACTTAACGTATATATAGTATACGTTTAGTAATTATTACTATAGTTTACTATCCTTACCTAAAATTTATTAAAAAAAGTAATATCTATTAAGCTCTACCTTTTAAGTAGAGCGTAGATACTAAGCGTGCTAATTATAACACTTTGTATACTACTTACCTACGCTATACTTAAAGTATTATTAACTAGGAGGAGATATATAATAAGCTAGAAGAGCGTTATTACTAGTATTATTCTATTAGTATTTGTAGTAGCTACGCCTTAGTAACTATTTTAGAGATATACTTTTTGTATACACTTTAACTAATATAAATAAGTACTTCTTATACTTAATAGGCGTGTTAACTCTCTTTATAAGCTTTATAATACGTATAATACTACTATATCTAATACTACTACTCTTAAAACTAACTTAGAGGTACGCTATACTAGCGTTAAGCTTACTTATACCTAGCGTACCTTTAACTTAGAGCTATTAAACTATAGGCGCTTTACTACTTATAGTAGTACTCTCTTAAGAGTACTTACTTAAATACTTATAACTATACTTTAATTTTTAGAGCTTATTTTAACTAAATAGTATAGCCTTATAGCTTAGTAGTAAGGTTTAGTTAGAGTATTAATATAGATTTTAGGCTACCTTTACTATATTATATATTTACTTATACTATACTTATATAGCGTATACTAACTACTTTTTAAGCTTACTATAGCTACGTTTTTATAGAATAAGTTAATAATAAAGAAGATAATAATAAAGATAGTAGTAAAGAAGAAGAGGTAAAAGAAGAAGAAGTAAAAAAAAAAAGAAGAAAAAAAAGAAGAAGATAAAGTAGAGAGTTAAGACGTTCTACCTTTAAAAAGTAAGTAAAATATAAGTAGAGAGTAGTTTAGGCTTATCTAATAAGTAGAAAAGAAATAGTTTATTGTATAATTATTTATTTTTTATATATATAGATACCTAGCTATAAAGCTAAAAGTTAGATTATACTATTATAAAGTAGTAGTAATAAGTAGTATACCTATATTCTTACTACGTCTTATACTTAAAATAGTCTAATAAACTTATTTAATAGCTTCTTATATAGTTAGTAAGTAAATCTTAAGTTTTTTATACTTAGTAGAACTAGCTCTCTTTTTCTAAAGACTTCTAGTTTATATTTATTATTATAGTACTATACTTAAGATACTTATACTTTTTATAAAAACTCTATAAGTGTTACTTATATACTATATATACGTTTTACTTTTTAAATAGTATCTAGTACCTCTCTTTTTAGCTTACTATCCTTAAGTAAGTATATAAAAATTAGGTATTTACCTAGTATAGTATAAAAGGGCGTTATCTTTATTTCTTTATAAATTAAGTTATTATATACAAATTGTACTATTTTTAGTAAAGTAACATAATTATCTTAATTCTTTATTATAAAGATTCTTAAATACTATTCTAGAATCTAATTTTATTATTTAGTTTACTTATTAGTTTATAGGTAGAAAGCTATACTTAGCCTACGCTTTACTTATAGTTAGTAGTATATTTCTACCTAAAATTTTAAGGTAAAGATTAACTCTTAGTCTAATATAATACCTTTCTATATTTTATAGTTTAAGATAATATTATTAAAGTATACTTCTATAAACTATTACACGTCTTACTTTTTAAGTACTAGAATATAGATAGCTATCTTAGATAAGTAGTCTACTATTACTAGTATTATATTATATACGTACTCTAAGCTATTTTTTAAAAGTAAGAGGCCTATAATAAAGTCTAAAGAGACTTCTTTAAAGATATTACTTAGAATTAGTAAAGGAGATATTTTCTTATACTACTTATACTTTAGCGCTTTACTTTACTAGTATATTACGTAAGTCTTTACGTATTTCTAAACGTCTTACTCTATTAATAACTAGTAATAGTATCTTATAATTAGCTTAAGTATTCTATATATACTAAAGTAGCTAGCTATATACAAGTTATAATACTAGAGTAAAATTGTAATAGGCTTACTAGGGTTAACTTCCTAATAGCCTAAGAGGTATTAGTAGATTAAGAAGTAATAATAAAAG
Organism: Ophiosphaerella korrae; assembly: GCA_028456385.1. Taxonomy (NCBI): domain Eukaryota; kingdom Fungi; phylum Ascomycota; class Dothideomycetes; order Pleosporales; family Phaeosphaeriaceae; genus Ophiosphaerella; species Ophiosphaerella korrae. The sequence continues at coordinate 7,553 of JALNQF010000968.1, read as the reverse complement.
CTTGTGTAGTAATCTACAATAAGCTATAAATAATAGAAGATGTTTTATAACTATCTTAGTATTATCGCTTATAGTTAATAATTAAATTACTAATACTATCTTAATAATATATATCTTTACTATTTATATATTCCTACTAATCTATAATCTATTACTTGTATCTATTCTTAGCAATTATAGATTATAGATTACTAATCTATTAATCTATAATTATTTTCTATCTATACACTTAATAGATTAGGAGATTACTTACGTATCCTAATTATAAGTAGCTTCCTAATTAAAGTTACTACCTTACTTGTCTTATACTTTATTAGCTCCTAAGGTAAGACTAATTAGTTCTATTTTAATTTCTCTTATTACGCCTATAACACTATCTCCCCCTTTAGGTAGGTTCTAGTTTATCTATCCTAAAGTTAGTATTATTAATCTAGTTTCTTTATTAATATAAAGTTCTTTATCCTCTCTTATACCTACTAAATCTACTCTTTATTATATCTAATTAGTAAATCGCGTATTACGCTATAGTATTGTAATATTTCCTTATTCTTATTATAAGTCTATAAACCTTCTATTAGTTTACCTCTCTTTAAAATATAGTAAGGCCTATAAGGTATATATTTATACTAATACCTATTTATCTTATAATCTATCTAGTATATCTATAGTAGAGTATAAGTTAAAAATACTTATTTACGCGTCTATACTTATATATAATAGGAAGAGCTATTAACTACGCTTAAGAAAAACTATTATTATAGATTATAGAAGCTAAAAAAGAGCGTAAGTAACTCTATAAAGTCTCTTATTATATACTAAAAGAGTATTAGTCTTAATTTCTTAATAATTAAATATAGTTATCTAATAACTAAGCTTATTTATCTTATCTTTATAAGACAAAAGCTTTAAATAATAAGAAGTCTATTATATAAGCTACTCTTATAGAGTCTAAGCTTAATTTTAAGGATATAGTAGAGGCTACTCTAGCTCCTACTATACTAGGTAGGTCTAACGCCTCTCTATCTATTATTAATAATACTGTTCCTCTTAATTTACTACTAGGTATTCTAAAGGGTTTTAACTTTAGAACTCCTCTAGTTTCTTAGGATAGTTAAGATTATTTTCTAGTTCCTATATATCTTCCTATAGTTATCCTTTCTTATTTATACCTATCTATTCTACTAGATAATAGTTTTTTCTATTATAGAACTAATATACTAAAATTTCTTTAACTTCCTATTCTTATTATTCTCTATATATATCTACTTTATATACTAGTAGTTCTATATTCTATAGTACTATCTTAAGTAGTACTACGTAGAAGGTTAAGTATATCTTTATCTTATTTAGTAGCTTTAGTTTAAATATAACTAGTGTAACTTCTTTTTTAACTTTGTATAGTTTTATTTTAATATAGTCTAGTTTTAAACTTAGTTGTTTACTCTTAATATTTTTTTATACGAACTATACTTTTTCTCTTTTTCTAAATTAGAGTCCCTCTTTATATTTTTTATTGTAGTACTTTGTTATTTAGTTATATAGGAATTCTACGTCCTATCTTAGTTAATTATATATATTCTTAAGTCTATTAGTAAGGTTTTCTCCTCTTAGAGACTAAGATATTTTAAGTCTTAGTGTTCTATATATATTAGGGTTAAATCTATAATTTATAAAGAACGGTAATACTCCTATTACTATATTCTTTACGCTATTATATACTAGTTATACTATAGGTAGTAGTTATACCTAATTGTTCTAGTTGTAGTTAAGGTAGTATCTTAAGTACTATTCTACTATCTAATTTATTTGTTCTAACTATCTATCTATTTATAGATAATACGTAGTAGATATTACGTATTTAATTCCCAATTACGCTATTATTATTCTCTATAGTTTTAATATAAATCCTATATCTCTATCTATAATAATCTTATCTAGTAGTCTATATTAACTAATTATAGTTCCTAGAACCTAGTATATAGTAACCTTTATCCTACTTTTCTTTTTATATAATCTAAAGTATAAGTACTTTGTAAGTTTATCTACTATTATTAGGATTAGTTATAGTATCCTATATAGTGCGTATCTATTATACTTATTTCTCTAATATTCTATATAGTCTCGTAGTACCTCTATTACTAGTTATCTTACTTTTAGGATATAGTAATCTTATAGTAACTTATCTAGGGTTTTATTAATTCTTTAGTATCTATATACTAGTAATTTATAAAATTATTATATAAATTCTTTTTAGATCTTCTTTAGAATATATATTCTTCTATAAGCTTGTACGAGTCCTTCTTAGATCTTTAGTTTTTCTATTTTATTAGATACTTCTTTAGTTACTTCTTAAATCTATTTATCTAGCTTACTACTCTTTCTTTTAAGTGTTGTAGCTATTTTAGGTATATTTAGGACTAAATATCCTTCTTTATTCTTAACTAGAACTATACCTATAGCGTTTATTTCTTTTTATAAGTCTAGTCTTCTACTAAGAGTATTTATAAATTAGTTATCTTTCCCTTTTATATATATAATTTCTATATTAAATATTAATAGGAATTCCTACTATCTTGTATATTATTATAATAGTTCTTTATTTAGTATAAATCTTATAAGATTCCTATAGTCTATATAGACCTTTGTTTAGTATTTTACTCTTTATAGGTATACTCTCTATTATTTAAATACTTTATAGATTACTAGTATTTCTTTATTATAGATTAGGTAGTTAAGCTCTACTAGCTTTATTTTCTTAAAGAAGTATTTAACTAAGTATTCTTGTTTAGTCCTTAAATCTTCCTATATTAGTGCTATTCTGTAGACTAAGTTAGATGCGTCTATTTTTACTATTACTAGTAGGTCTAGGTTGTATATTCTAATAACTAGGTTTCCTATAAACTTTCTCTTAATTTTATTAAATACTTTGTTGTATTCCTTAGTCTATTTAAATAGTATATCTTTTTTTATAAGTTTTGTAATTAGTTTTATATCTTTAGACTATCTTATTATTAACTTTCTATAAAAGTTTACTAACCTATAAAATTGTTGTACTTCTTTTAAGTTCTTTAATGTTAGCTATTCGTTAATTAACTTAATTTTTCCTAGATTAATCTTAATTTTTCCTAGTTCTATAATAAATCTAAGGAAGTCTATTTCCTTTATATAGAACTTATATTTCTTTATTTTAAGAAATAGCTTACTTTTTACTAGTCTTTCTAGTACTTTATATATATATTATACGTGTTCTTCCTCTATTTCTAAAAATATAAAGATATTGTCTAGATATATAAATATAAATATATCTAAGTACTCTCTTAGTACTATATTAATTCTTTCTTAGAAGGCTATTAGTACGTTTATTAAACTAAAAGGTATAACTAGATATTTATATAGTCTATACTATATTCTAAATACTATTTTCTATTTATTACCTTTCTTAATTCTAATCTAATAGTAGGCGTTTTAGATATCTGGTTTTATAAAGATTTAAGCTTTTTATAGCTTATCTTATATTTTATTAATTTATAGTAAGGGGTATTCGTTCTTATTTATAATTAAGTTAGTTTTTCTAAAATTTATATAGGGTCTTTTATTACTTATTCCTTTCTTGTCTATAAATATAAGTCTATATACTACTAAAGATTTAGATTCTTATATCTATCCTTTTCTTACTACGTTTTAGATAAACGCTTATTTAATTTTAGATTTTTCTTCTATTTTTCTATAAACTAGGCTCTATCCTATATTCTTCTCTTCTTCTAAGTCTATTACTAAGTCTTATAGTTAATATTCTAGAAGGTAGTTTTTAGGTTCTATGAGCTATTTTTCTTATTTCTTATATTCTTCTAGGAATTCTCTTTTATAAGTATTTATATTAGACTTTAATATGTTAGTTCTATAGTAGTTAATTTTTCCTATTCTCTAATTAATATATAGGTTAGTTATCTATAACTATAGTATTTCTAGTATTATATCTTATTTGTTATTAATTGTTGTTATATCTATAACTATATTCTTAATTGTTATCTCTTCTAGTTCTAGTATAGAGAGAACTATTTTAAACCTAATTAGTTTCTAGAATAGTTTTCCTTTAATTATACTTAGTTATTAAAAGTATTTCTTTAATATATAGTTTATTCCTTATATTTCTATAAACTTCTTTAATATGAAGTTTCTTGTAGCTCTACTATTAATTATTAATTATACTTTCTTTCCTTAGTATATACCTATCTTTGTAATATATAGGCCTCTTATACCTTCTAGCTATTCTTAATTAGGTAATTTTATAAATTATCTATCTTTCTAAAGCTATAGCCCTACTTAAAGTTTATATTCTTTGTATTTTAGATATTTATTATTTATATATTTATACTATAGTCCTCTTTAGACGTATATCTTAAATAGTTTTAGTCCTAGCCTTACTACTAGGTATCCTTCCTCTAGTATTATTTCCTATCCTTAGATATCTTCTACTAGAATTACTCTTATATAATTATAGCCTCTTCTTCTTATAGGCTATACCTTATTATTTACTTTAGAGTTTCTATATATAATATAATTCTTATCTAGGTATAATATCTATAATACTTTAAAATATACTAAGTATTTTAGGTTTATTATTTTATCGTCTCTTTCCTAGTACTTACTTTTTCTAGGTATATCTATTATTAGGATATAGTATACTACTAGTACTCTTAGTATATACACTTTATTAATCTATTACGTTTTTCTTATAAAGTACTACTATTCTCTTTATATAGGTATTCTTCCTACTATAACTATATACTACTTTATCTATTCCTAGAATAGTATAAACTTTATTTCTTTAGAATTACATTCTTTCTAGTCTTTATACACTTCCTCTATACTTATATCTATTAAGTATATCTAAATAAACTTCTATTCTTTATTTTATTCCTCTATATTTATTATTATATAGCTATTATAGCTATATATATCTAGCTAGGTATACTCTATACTTTTTATACTAACTTATTTCTTACTTCTTTATAGTTCTTTAAAGGAAGCTATAGTAGTCTCTTTATTTAGTACTAGTTCTTTAGCTTAAATTAATAGAATCTAGGGTCCTTCTCTTTCTAAATCTTCTATTAGTAGGTCTATTACGTGTACTATTTCTTCTAGCTACGCTTTTGTTCTTTTATTTATTACTACTACTTTATTCTTTTATAAGTAATACCCTACTCTTTATTTACTAAAAAGGTATATATAGTAGTTATCTTTATAATAAAAGGTCTAATAGAGTATTATATATTATATTTCTTTACTTCTAGCTACTTTCTCTTAAGGCTTAGCCTATACTTATAGTACTTCTTTCTTCTTTTTAGTTATCTTTAACTATATCTCTTTATCTCTCTTATAGTCTTTACTTCTATAATCTTTTATAAAGTATCTTAGTTTCTTATATTTATAATATACTATATCCTTTTTCTTTTATAATTAGTAGTCTTTTATATAGTAGCCTTTCTTACTATAGTTAAAGTACGTAAAGTCTTTATTCTTCTTTTTCTTCTTATCCTTATTAGCGTTAAGGATTATAGGATCTCTATTGTCCTAGTTTCTAGTTTAGCTACTATACTTGTTCTTTTTCTATTCTTAGAAATTATTATCTATTTAAATTACTCATTATTTCAAAGCTTCTAGTATCCTAGGTTTCTCTATATAAATTATTTTATATTAAATTTTTATATTTAGTCTTTATTTAAATCGTAATATTAAAGCTAATTTATTCTATTCTATATTCTATAACAGTTATTTAAACTATAATACGTATTTAGGAATACTCTTACTTTGCATAAGCCTTTTAAGTTTTTCTTTAGCTTATTAGGTAATATTTATATCCCTAAATACTACTCTTATTTACTTAGTAAAGTATTTATAACTTCTAAAAATAGCTCTAGTTTTATCCTTCTAGTTTATAGGAGCGTGTATTATATAGTCTATCTAGTAAGGTTTAAACTATCTTATTATATCCTTTTTAAGGTATATTCTAATATATATTACCTTTTTCTCTTTTATATTAAAGTATAGTACTTGTATATCTATCTAGAGTTATACTAATACTATAAAGGGTCTTAATTCTTCCCTTATTCTATTAAACTTTTTAAGGATAGGTATTTTAGGTAGTTTCTTTATTGCACTTATTTCTAGTTATTAAGTAATTAGTTCTATTTAGTTCTATCCTTTAATAATAGCTCTAATCTATACTTTATTCTACTTTACGTAGTCTTATAGTTCTTTATTCTATATTTCTAAAGCTTTAATTACTATCTTTATATCTTCTTTATTATTAATTAATTTATTAATATAATCCTTAATTGTTTCCTATATAGTACTATCTAATTTATAACTACTCTTAGGGGCTTTACTTAATTATTTAGTTAAACTTTCTACTATTGTTTTAGCTAGACTACGCGCTACTTACGCTTTACTTCTTGTAATAACTAAATTAGTAAAGTATAATAGGCTTACTAGAGTTAACTTCCTAATAGCCTAAAGAGTATTAGTAGATTAGAAAGTAATAATAAAAGCTCGTATAGTAATCTATAATAGGCTATAAATAATAGAAGATGTTTTACAACTATCTTAGTATTATCGCTTATAGTTAATAATTAAATTACTAATACTACTCTAATAATATATATCTTTACTATTTATATATTCCTACTAATCTATAATCTATTACTTATATCTATTCTTAGCGATTATAGATTATAGATTACTAATCTATTAATCTATAATTATTTTCTATCTATATACTTAATAAATTAGAGAATTACCTACGTATCCTAATTATAAGTAGCTTCCTAATTAAAGTTACTACTCTACTCGTCCTATACTTTATTAGCTCCTAAGGTAAGACTAATTAGTTCTATCTTAATTTCTCTTATTACGCCTATAACAAGAATTTCTTACCTAATAGTAGGTTCTTCTAGAACGTATACTCTACTTTTATATCTTAGAACTTCTTGATTATCTAAGCGCTATACTTACACTTTACTACTATATTAAGTACTTTTAACTTTTATTAAACTCTCTACTTATACTTATATAAAGGTATCTTTTTACTATAGTCTATATAAAGTTATTAGAAAGGCTTTAGACTCTACTAATACAAGTTTACTACTAACTAACTCTCTAGCTATTAAGCGTAGCACGTATAGTATATATTCTATAGTACTAGTAGTAGGAGTCCTTTTAGTACTATAGTCTCTAGCTCTATACGTCTTATATACACTTTTTAAGCTTAGCTTAGTTATAGATCTTTTTACTTTACTAGTTATCTCTACTCTAGCTACTAAGCTTACTAGTTATAATTTTTCTTAGAAAGTAAGTAATAAGTATACTAGTAATAAGTTCTCTTACTTATAGTTATATTTTCTTAAGAGGCTATCTATAGAATTTAGCCTACTAGCCTAGTATTTTACTTTAAAATTAAAAGCTCCTAAGTATATACTATTTTAGTAATATATAGGCCTCTTATACTTTCTAGCTATTCTTACTTAAGTAATTTTATAAATTATCTATCTTTC
>JALNQF010000967.1:0-10124 GCA_028456385.1 Ophiosphaerella korrae | reverse complement strand
ACTAAGTAGAGAGTAGCTCTATTATTAAGTATAGTACTCTTAGAGAGTAAGTAAGTGTTAAAATCTAGCGTTAAGTAGGCTCTAGGTGCTAGCTTAATAAGTTTACCTAAGTTAATAAGTATACCTAGGTTAATAAGTACTACGTTTAGCTAGCCTAGGTAGACTAGAGCCTTTAATTTAACTAACTCTAAGCTAGCTTTAACTAGTTCCTATAAGGGACTAGCTTACTTTTAAGTTACTAAGGTTTTAACTACTATAAAGCGTAGCTTATCTAAACAAGCCTATATTTTTACCTTTCTATTATCGTCTATTTTAAATAGATTACTAGTAAGCGCTGCTTATACCTATCTATAATCTTGTAGCTTCTAGTAGTAAGCTTAGCTATATAGGTAGTTGTATTTTAAGTTAGTACTTAAGCTTAAGCTTAGCTTAGATCTTCTAAACGTTATAAATACGCTAGCTCCTTAATTAGTAGTTTAGAGCTTATACTCCTATAATAAAGCTAAGTAGATACTACTAATTTGCTTTAGCGTAAGTACCTTTAAGCTAAGGACTAAGCTCTAGATTACTAATTAGCTTATTATCTAAGCCTAGTCTAGAGCTAGCTTTAGCGTTAACGCCTCTAGGAAATCTTATACTACGAGCTCGCCTATTACCTCTATAATATTATACGCGATTATACGCTAATATAGGTGTAGCTACTTATTATACTAGAGCTCTAGTAATTATTGTCCTTAGTAAGCCTTTTGTAGATAGGCTTAGTATTAAGCTTAGATAAGATTGCTAGCGCTAGTATTAGATAGGGCTAGTAAGCTCTTTAGCGTTTAGACAAGCTCTTATAACGTAGCTTTGTTATTTATAAGTAGAGTTATCTTAGCTATTACTAGATAGCTTAGATTAACTATAGTATTTACCTAGGCGCTTAGAGCTCTAAGGTATACTATTTGCGATACCTAGGTATCTTTTATAGCTTTGTATTTCTCTATCGTAAGCTTATAGGTAGCTACCTCTTCTACTATTACTAGGCTCTTTAGTTTAGGTTAAACTAGTTTGTTAGCGTAGATATTAGGGACGTTATTAGCTTCTAGATTAACTAGCTACTAGATACCTAGCTTAAGAGCGTTGTAATAGAGTTATATAAACTATACTAGCTATTATAAGTACTTGTTAAGTAGAGTAGTACCTTTATTAAGTAGAGTAATCTTACTATAGGATATTGTAAGCATTTAAGTAATAGATAAGATAAGATAGGATAAGATAAGAGTATACTAAGCTTGCGATCTCTTACTATAGTATATAGGATAGAACTATTAAGTAATTTTTAGTACTAAGCTTATAACTATTGCGAGATATAAGCTTAGAAATAAGTAGGAGATAATTATTAATTAAAGAGCTATCTAAGCTAGGCTACTTATATATAGTAGAGTAGCTCGAATAGCTTATATAGCTTACTTACTACTATAGGCTTACCTAAATTGTATAGAGTAGAGCTCTAACTTGCGATAGTAAGCTAGAGGCTTAGTTAATACTTATACGTAAGTATATACGCTAGTATAAGAGCTTATTACTAGTATTAATTATTAATATAATTAAATAACTTAAAAAGAGAGCTTATAGAATAATACTAAAAGCTAAGTTAATATATAATTAGATCTCTACTCTTAAGAGAGCTAATAAAGTAGCTAGTAAGTATAAATTATAAAAAAAAAGTAGATTTAGAAGAAAAGAGTCTTAATAAAGAGATAGAGAGAAGATATAATTACTTAACTAGAGGTAAATTACTAGATTAATTATAAATAGCGTAAGAGTAAGTAGTATTTAAGCTTAAGTTACTAGGCTTACGTATACTATAAAAAGTATAGAAAGACTAAGTATAACTTATATATATATATAAAAGATAAAGAAGCTACTACTTAATTTATTATATAAATATATACTCTTTACTCTACTACGTTATTAAGTTGTATTCTTAAAAAAGTACGTTAAGTTAGTAGAGTAGCTAGCTTACTTATAAACTATATTAGTATACTATATCTATATACTTAATATACGTATTTACTTAATAGGTAAAGAATATTAAATACCTTAAACTTTAATACTATATAACTCTACTAATATAAGCCTAATTAATAACGTAATAGTAGAAATTATATTATAAGAGCTAGAAGAAAAATTTTTATATATAAAGATTACTAGTAAGTATAGTATTATATACTCTATACTAATAGGAAGATACTAAGCTATTATAGTATTATACCTAGCTAGTATATCTATATATTAAAAACTTAGCTTATAACAAGAGAAAGAGCTTATATAATATATAGAAAGGCTATTAAAGTAATATATACTACTTATATAAAAGATAATATAAAATTTTACGTTAGAGATAGCTAAAGAGCTAGTAAATAAGAGCTAGGTTACTTACTTTATTAACTAATATAACGTCTATCTTATCTTACACTAAATAACTAGTCTAGATTGTAATTACTACTAAGCTAATTTAGAGGCTAAATACAAATTATATATTAACTACCTATAGTTAAAAATTACTAAGTATTGTATTAAGCTACGTTATACGTATAATATAGATAAAAAGAGCTTTTTAATTAGATTTACTAGCTATTTAAAATAAGTCTTTAGTAGGCGAATATAGGAGTAAAAGGAAGTTATAGTAAGCTTCTAAGATAGCTCTTATAAGTAGATTACTTTTTTAGTGTATATATACGCTAATAGGTTAGTATTACTACTAAGACTTATCTATTTATTAGATTCTAGACTAATATATTTAAGCTAGGTTAAAGATATTAAGGTAGTAAAATACTTAGTATATATTACCTTATTACTATAAAGCTAGATAAATAATAATATAGGCCTTACTTAGCTTAAATTAGTCTTTAATTACTATACTAAAGTAAAAGCTTAATAATCTTACTAGCTACTTATCTTTAATAGCTATAGATCTTACGTTATTATAGATTTTATTAAGTACTATAACTAAAACAAGATAATCCTAGCTATCTTTTTTCTTTACTTAACGTAGTATTATTTAAGCCTCTCTTAACTATATACTTAGCTAAGCTCTTAACTTACTTTTATAAAAGCTATAGATAACTTTAAATTATAAAAAGTAACTTCTATCCTTTATTCTAGAAGGCCTAGATAAATTCTTTTAAGGAAAAGATAATACTTAAGTCTTTTAAAGTAATAAGTATATTACTTATTAACTTTAGCGTTATACTAGATAGGTTTACTAAAACTACTCTAGATAAGTAGAGGTTATAAGAAAGCTTTACGTTAATACTTAGTAGATCTAACTAGTAGAAAATAGATTACTTTATATAATCTATAGTTAAAGATAAAGATAGTAAGAATACGTAAAAGCTTAGTTAATCGTTCTACTTTATCTTAGTTAAGATCTAGCTACTTTAATACGAGAATAAGAGGCTTAAAGAGGCGCTAGCTATTAAGAAAAAGTATAATAAGCGTAGTAAACCTCTTAATATTTAATAACACTAAGAGTATTATAGTACAGCTATAATCTAGTTACTAAGTAAGTTTATAAAGGTATATACTTATAAAAGAGTAAGGAAGTATAAAGAGAGAAAGCTATAACTCTAAAAAGCTAAAAAATCTAAGCTTAAGAAGGCTAGAAAGCTATATAAGCTTAAAATAGCTAAAAAGAAGTATATAGAGAAAGAGAGACTTAAGAAAATAAAGGAGAAAGAGAAGAATAATTATATAGCTAAGTAAGCTTATAAGAAAAAGGCTTAAAATACTAAAAGAGCTCTTTAACTACTTTAAAAAGGGAAGAAGAAAGCTTTATATATACTTACCTAAAAGAATAAGTATAAGAAATAAGTAGCTAATACTACTAGTAGTAAGGAGTCTCTAGTAGCTATATTAGTAGCTCTACTTAAAACTACTCGCTCTAGCTATAACGTTAGCTTTCTAGTAAAATTTAGATAGTCTAAATTACTTATAAGCTTCTAGTTACTACTCTACTATTAAATCTTATAATAATAGCTATTATATATAGCTCTATAGCCTTATTTTTAAGATTATAACTTTAGTATTCTCTACGTATTAAGTAAATACGCGTATTAAGTATATAGATATAGTAACGTATCTATATATAGTATACTTGTATTCGTATAATATATACTAAATACTAAATCTTACTTATTTTTAACTTAGTATAACTTTACTAATATAGCTCCTACTTAAAAACCTTAAAATAATATAGATTTAGAAGCTTTTATACTATATATTTATATATAAAAATATACTATAAAATACTTATAAATTATTTTAAAGTAGTACAACTTTTTAATTACTTAGAAATTATAAATAGGTTACCTATTATTAACTATAAGTAACCTCTAAGAAGGTATTAGTAGATTAAAAGTTAATAATAAAAGTTTATATTGTAATTAAGTAATAAACTATAAGTAATAGAATAATTCTCGTAATATTAATATATTGTCGCTTGTAGTTAATAATTAAATTACTAATAGTATTCTAATAATACGTATTACTACTAACTATATACCTTTATCTTTAGGTTTACTTTATAGCTTTATAACTACTAAGCCCTATAAAGTAATAAAGCTACTTTATAGCTTTATATTTACTAAGACTTATAAAGTAATAAAGCTACTTTATAGCTTTATACCTAGTAAGTCTTATAATATAGTAAAGTTATTACGTATCTTTATTATAATTAACTTCCTAATTAAGCTTATTACTCTATAAGTTATATATATTATTATAATTATTAGTAAAGCTAATTAGTTCTATTTAGTTTTTTTCTATTCCTATAATAATACTATTTCTCTCTCTAGGTAGGTCTTTATTTTATTACTCTAGAGCTAAAGTTATTAATCTAGTTTCTTTATAGATTTCTAGTTCTTTATTATCTTTTATACTTTCTTATACTTAATATAATAAGCTACTACTTACTAACTATATTACTTGTAATAGTATTAAAAAAATTACTTACTCTTATTATAATAAGTTAAAGTTAACTTGTCTAATATCTTTAAAGGATAGTAAGCGTATAGTAAGTATATTTAGGCTAATATTTAGTACTACTATACTCTTTCTAGTATTTCTCTTACTAAGTATAAGTACTTAATTATAATTAGGTCTCTTAGTTCTAAATTATATAGGGAGAGCTATTAATAGAGCTTAAGTAAAACTATTATTATAGCTAGCTAATATAGAATAAGCTTAGTATAACCTAATCTCTAAAACTACTTATAAAATAGTAAAACTTTAGGCGTATACTAACTACTTTTATAAGCTAATAGCTTATAATAATACTAAATTATTTAGATAGTCTTATACCTTAGAAGCTAAGATAGACCTTAAGGATACGTTAGAGTTTACTCTAGCTCCTATTATATTAACTACTCCTATTATCTCTCTATCTACTAGTAGTACTATAGATTTTCTTAGTTTACTATAAAGTAGCTTAGAAGGTTTTAACTTTAGAACTCTTCTAATTTCTTAAAGTAATTAAGATTATCTTTTAGTTCTTATATATTTTCTTATAGTTACTCTTTTTTATCTATACTTATATATTTTACTAAGTAGTAGTTTCTTCTATTATAAAATTAGTACTATAAGATTTCTTTTACTTTTTAGTCTTCTTATTCTCTATATATATCTACTTTATATACTAGTAGTTTTACTTCTTATAGTACTTTCTCTAGTAAAGCTATATAGAATATTAAGTATATCTTTATTTTATTTAGTAGTCTTAATTTAAATATAACTAGTATAACTTTCTTCTCTACTTTATATAGTCTTATTTTTATATAATCTAGTTTTAAACTTAATTATTTACTCTTAATATTTCTTTAAACTAACTATACTTTTTCTCTCTCTTTAAATTAGAGTCTTTCTTAGTATCTTTTATTATAATGTTTTACTATTTAATTTTATAAGAATTCTAGATCTTATTATACTTAATTGTATATTTGTTTTAGTGTATTAGTAAAGTTTTCGCTTCTTAGAGACTAAGATACTTTAACTCTTTATATTTAGTATATATTAGGGTTAAATCTATAGTTTATAAAGAAAATTAATACTTTAATTACTATATTCTTTACGCTATTATATACTAGCTATACTATAAGTAGTAACTATACCTAGTTATTCTAGTTATAGTTAAAGTAATATCTTAAGTACTACTCTACTATTTAATTTATCTTTTCTAATTATCTATCTATCTATAGATAGTATACTATTAATATTTAATATTTAACTCCTAATAATACTATTATTATTACTTATTGTTTTAATATAAATCTTATATCTCTATCTATAATAATTTTATTTAAGATACTATACTAGGTAACTATAGTTCCTAGGATCTAGTATATAGTAACTTCTATCCTACTTTTTTTTTATATTATCTAAAGTATAAGTACTTTATTAGTTTATTTACTATTATTAGGATTCTATTATACTTAACTCCTAATATTAGGTTTTTTATCTTTAGTAACGTTATAATAAAGTCTATTATTATAACTCTCTAGAGTTATTCTAGTACTTTAACTAGTTATAATATCCTATATAGTACGTACCTATTATACTTATTTCTATAGTATTCTATCTAATTTTATAGTACTTTTATTACTAGTTATCTTACTTTTAGGATATAATAATCTCTTAAGAGTCTATCTAGTATTATATTTATACCTTAGTATCTATATACTAGTAGTTTATAAAACTATTACATAAACTCTCTCTATATTTTACCTAGAATATATATTCTTCTATAGGCTTTCGTAAGTCTTTTTTAGATCTCTAGTTTTTCTATTTCTTTAGTAGCTTTTTGTATTTCTTCTTAAATATATTTATTTAGCTTACTACTCTTTCTTTTAAGTATTGTAGCTATTTTAGGTATATTTAAGACTAAGTATTCTTTTTTATTATAGACTAAAACTATACCTATAGCGTTTACTTCTTTATATATATCTAGTCTTTTACTTAGAGTATCTATAAATTAGTTATCTTTACTCTTTATATATATAATTTTAAAGTTAAATATTAATAAGTATTCCTACTATCTTATATAGCAATGTATTAAGTCCTTGTTTATTATAAATCTAATAAGATTCTTATAGTTTATATAAACTTTTATTTAATATTTTACTCTTTATAAGTATTCTCTCTTTTACTTAAATATTTTATAGATTACCTATATTTCTTTATTATAGATTTAGAAGTTAAGCTCTACTAGCTTTATTTTCTTAGAAAAGTATTTAACTATGTATTCTTACTTTATAACCTAGTCTTCTTACTTTAGTACTATTCTATAGACTAAGTTTAATACATCTATTTTTACTATTACTAGTAGTTCTAGGTTATATATTCTAATAGCTATATTTTCTATAAATTTATATTTAATTTAATTAAATACTCTACTATATTCCTAGGTCTATTTAAATAGTATATCTTTCTTTATAAGCTTTATTATTAGTTCTATTATTTTAGACTATCTTACTATTAACTTTCTATAAAAGTTTACTAGTCTATAAAACTATTATACTTCTTGTAAGTTTTTTAGTACTAGCTATTCCTAGATTTCTTTAATTTTATTAGGGTTAATCTATATTTTTCCTAGTTTAATAATAAATCTTAGGAAATCTATTTCCTTTATATAGAATTTGTATTTCCTTATCTTAAAAAATAGTTTATTTACTACTAGTCTCTCTAGTACTTTATATATATATCGTATATATTCTTCTTCTAATTCTAAGAATATTAGAATATTGTCTAGGTATATAAATATAAATACGTTTAAGTATTCTTTTAGGACTATATTAATTCTTTCTTAAAATACTACTAGTATATTTATTACACTAAAGAGTACAACTAAGTACTTAAATAGTCTATATTACGTTTAGAACGCTATTTTCTATTTATTACCTTATTTAATTCTAATCTAGTAGTAGGCGTTTTAGATATCTAGTTTTATAAAGATTTAAGCTTTCTACAGCTTATCTTATCTTTTATCTATATATAGTAAGGGTATTAGTTTTTATTTATTAGTATATTTGTTTTTCTAAAATTTACGTAAAGTCTCTTTTTTTTTATCTCTTTTTTATCTATAAAGATAAGTCTATATACTACTAAAGATTAGAATTCTTATATCTATCTTTTCTTTATTACGTTTTCAATAAATACTTACTTAATCTTAGTTTTTTCTTTAGTTTTTTAATAGACTAGGCTTTAGCTTACGTTTATCTCTTCTTCTAGTTTTATTACTAAGTCCTATAGCTAATATTCTAGAAGGTAGTTATTAGGTTCTATAAGTTACTTTTCTTATTTTTTATATTTTTTAGGAAATTCTCCTTTATATATACTTATATTAGCATTTAATATATCTTATTTAGGGTAACTAATTTTCCCTATTCTCTAATTAATTCTTAGATTAGTTATCTATACTTATAGTGTCTCGAAGATTATATCTTATTTATTTTTAATTATTATTATATCTATAACAAGATTTTTAATCTCTAACCTTTATAGTTTTAGTATAGAAGGTACTATTCTAAACTTTATTAGTTTTTAGAATAGTTTTCCTTTAATTATACTTAATTATTAAAAGTACTTATTTATAATATAATATATTCTTTTACTTTCTATAAACTTTTTTAATATAAAGTTCTTTATAGTTCTACTATTAATTATAATTTAAACTTTCTTTTCTTAATTTATACCTATTTTTATAATATATAAGCCTATTATACTATTAAGTTTTACTTTCTTAATCTTTTTTGTAAATTATTTATATTTTTAAAGCTATAACTTTACTTTATTTTTATAGTTTTTATATTTTAGATATTTATTATACGTGTATTTATACTATAGTCTTCTTAGGATATATTTCTTAACTAGTTTTATTTCTAGCCTAATTACTATATACTCTTTATTAAGTATTTTTATTATCTCTTATCTTTTAATATATTTTTTTAGGATTACCTTAGTATAGTTATACTCCTTTCTTCTTGTTAGCTAAGCGTAGTTCTTTTCTTTAGGTTGTTTGTATATATTATAGTTAGTATCTAAATATAATACCTAGGATATTTTAAAGTATACTAGATGTTTTAGATTTATCTACTTATTGTCCCTCTCCTAGTATTTATCTTTTCTAGGTTCTATTTTTACTAGGATATAGTATACTGTAGGTGTAACGGGCCTCCTGTCGTCGACTACAGGTACCTATCTATTGGGGTTAGTAGATCACGAGGTAATAGTAAAAGTTCGTGTTTGGGATCTGCAATAACTGTGAACAATAGAAGATGTTTCGCAACTATCTTGTATTAGCGTTCCGTAGTCAGAGGATTGAATTGCCGATGCCATCCTAATAATGCGCATTACTACTAACTATATACTTATAGTGATCTGTTGATCTGTAGGTGCCAAGACCAACAGATCGCAGATTACCTTGATCTGTAATCCGTTAATGCCAAGAGTCTATAGATCACGGATTACCCTAGGTGTCCTGATTATGTGTAGCCTCCCAATTAGATTCGTATCCCTCAGCGTCGTATAGGTCTAAGTCGATTGTCGTGGGGCTTATTAGTTCTATCTGTAGCTCTCTTGTTACTGTTATAACAGTAGGTATACTTAGTATATAGGCTTTATTAATCTATTACGTTTTTCTTATATAGTACTACTATTCTCTTTATATAAGTATTATTCTTACTATAACTATATAATATTCTATCTACTTTTAGAATATTATAAACCTTATTACTTTAAGAGTACGTATTTTCTAGTCTTTTTACGCTTCCTCTATACTTATAATTAGTAAGTATTTCTAAATATACTACTATTCTTTATTTTATTCTACTATATCTATTATTATATAGCTATTATATCTATATATATCTTACTAGGTATACTCTATACCTTTTATATTAACTTATCTCTTATCTCTTTATTATTCTTTAGAAGTAACTATAGTAGTCTCTTTATCTCTTACTAGTCTTTTAGTATAGATTAATAGGGTCTAAAGCTTTGCTCTTTCTAAATCTTCTATTAGTAAGTCTATTATACTTATTATTTCTTTAAGCTATACTTAGGTTCTTTCTTTTATTACTACTACT
>JALNQF010000966.1:0-10134 GCA_028456385.1 Ophiosphaerella korrae | reverse complement strand
TAAAGCTACTACTACTACTACTACTACTACTACTACTACTACTACTACTACTACTACTACTACTAAAAAAAAAAAAAGTATACGAAAAAGACTCTAGTATAATAAATACCTTTACTTCTACTTTTTTATACTTTTTTTTTTAAAAAAGTTATAAGTACTCTTTATAAAGAGCTCTACTTCTACTATACTTATAGTATATTAGTAAGCTACTTTAATAGGAGCTACTATAACTTCTTTAAAGAAGAGGTTTAGTATTATATATACTATACTACTAGTAGCTATAGCTATATTCTTATATAAGTTAATTTAAAAAATTTACTCTAGCTCTT
This sequence comes from Ophiosphaerella korrae, assembly GCA_028456385.1. Taxonomy (NCBI): domain Eukaryota; kingdom Fungi; phylum Ascomycota; class Dothideomycetes; order Pleosporales; family Phaeosphaeriaceae; genus Ophiosphaerella; species Ophiosphaerella korrae. The sequence continues at coordinate 9,805 of JALNQF010000966.1, read as the reverse complement.
TAATTTACTACTTTAAGAGCTACTCTAGCTCTTTATCTAATATTAGTTAACTAACTTATATTATAGCCCTAAAATTACTTACTATACTACTATTACTTTTATTACTACTTAAGCTTATAAAGCTCTAAAGAAAAAGCTTAAAGCTTTTTAAAAAACTTTTTATATACTACTTAGTAAGGTTATAAAAGAGACTCTAGGTCTTTAAACTCTTTTACTACTTCTACTTCTACTTCTACTTTAGCTTATACTTATACTTATACTTACTACTACTACTACTCTTACTTCTACTTATAATCTTACTACTACTATACTTACTAAAGCTACTATTATAATAAAAGTAGTTACTACTTTACTAGCTAGAAATACTTAAGCTAAAGAGGCTTTTATATATTATTTATATATAAAAGTATATCTTAGTAAGTTTATTAATTTTATATTTTAAATAGATACTCTATTTTAGGCTTAGCTCTAAGCTTTAGCTCTATATTTTAGTATTATACTTTAGTACTTTAATTTAAAGACTTTTTTATATACTTTATACTTTACTTTAGTAATTTTTATAACTTAAGCTTAGCTTATATATCTTTAAAGTTAAAGTAAGCTTTAAATCTCTTAAATTACTACTCTAGAAAGTACTTAGTTAGGCTATCTACTAGTATCTTACTTATTAGTATATAAGAAACTTAAAATAAACTTTTAGTATACTTTTATCTTAGCTATATATTCTATATATCTATATAACGTAAGTATATTATTACTCTCTTATTTTTACCTATAATAAGTCTAATTATTTACTAATTATTATAGAAAATTATCTAAGTAGCTCTTAGGTCTAATATAAGCTCTTAAAAGAGCTTTTTTAGTACTATTATTATAGAGTTATATACCTAATATAGATTTAGAGCCTAAAGGCTTATTAGTTTTAGAGATCTTAAACTTTATTAGCTAAACTAACTCTAAATATTATTTACTTTCTTATAAGTTATATCTTATAACTTAAGGGCCTATTAGCTACTTTTCTTTACCTTTTCTCTTTAATAGTTTACCGCTTTATAAGCTTTTAGTACTTATATTTCTTTAGTAACTACTTACTTTCTTTTTACTATTCTTTTCTTTATAATACTCTACTATACTATTACTTCTTTACTTATATACTTAAGTATAAGTAGCTTAGCTTTAGTAGTAGAAGTAGTTACTATAGCTTATTATACTACTTTCTATATTACTACTTTACTAAAGAGTATTATAATATAGCTATAAAATAAGTAGTATATTACTAGATTATTAGTAAATAACGCGTCTCTATATATAAGTAGCTTAGTACCTTACTACTTACTATCTTACTACTTACTATCTTACTACTAGCTATTTTACTACTTACTATACTAGACTAATAGGTACTAAGTTCTATATAAGTAAATAATAACTTAGTTTACTACTTTAAAATACTTTTAGCTTAGATTTATAAGATATTAAAAGAGCTTAGTAGCTATAAATATAATATCTAGTTATACTATTATTACTATATACAAGATAAATCCTACTTATTTTTAGTAGTCTTTAATTTTATACTTTATAGCCTCTCTTTTACTTAGCTATAGCTCTTTTACTAGTAATAAAGTTACTAGAAAGCTTATAAAGTTTATAAAATTAAACTTTTTTACTATCTTATTAATATACTTATTATAGATAAGTATAATAGTTTTATCTAGCTAACTCTATATTACTTATACGCCTAGAAACTAGTTTACTAAGCTTTTATCTTCTATATTATATACTTATTTAATTCTTTTAAGAATTTAGTAAGCTTCTAATTAGTAGATTTTATAATATATTACTAATATATTATTAATATAGAAGAAAAAGAGTATTTTATACTCTTTATTATAGAATAAGTATAGCTTCTCTTTTAAGACTATAAGACTAGCGTATTTAAGTATTTTTAAAAGCTTTTTATACTAAAGGAGTAGTAAGTTATTATAGGTATAATAGAAGGAATTAAGATAGAACTAATTAATCTTAACTTAGGTACTAACGAAGTATAAAATAAGTAGAGTAACAACCTAGATTAGAAAACTATATATAACTAGGATACCTAGAGTAATCTATAATCTATTAACTCTTAGTACTAATAGATTATAGATTAAAGTAATCTATAATCTATTAACTCTTAGTACTAATAGATTATAGATTAGAGTAATCTATAATCTATTAGTCTTAGTAACTATAAATTATAGATTATATTAAGTATATAGATAGTAGAATACGTATTATTAGGATAGTATTAGTAATTTAATCTTTTAACTATAGAACGCTAATACAAGATAGTTATAAAATATCTTCTATTATTTATAGTTATTATAGATCCTAATACAAGCTTTTACTATTACTTTATAATCTACTAACTCTATAGATAAGTACTTATAGTTAATAATAGGTAGCTAGTAATACTTTACTAATTTAGTTATTATAAGAAGTAAAGCGTAAGTAACGTATAGTCTAGCTAATATAATAGTAGAAAGTTTAACTAAAATAAGTAAAGCCTCTAGGAGTAGTTATAAGTCTAATAGTACTATATAGAAAATAATTAAAGACTAAATTAATAATCTAATCTTAGATAAAGAAGATATAAAGATAGTAATTAACGCTCTAGAAACGTAGAATAAAGAACTATAGGATTACGCAAAATAAAATAAAGTATAAATTAAAGCTATTATTAAAGGTTAGAACTAAATAGAATTAATTATATAACGCTTAGTAATAAGTGCTATAAAGAAACTACTAAAAATACCTATCTTTAAGAAGTTTAATAGAATAAGAGAGAAACTAAGACCTTTTATAGCTTTAGTATAACTCTAAATAGATGTATAGGTACTATACTTTAATATAGAAGAGAAGAAAGTAATATATATTAGATTATACCTTAAAGAAGACGTAATAAGATAGTATAAACCTTACTAGATAGACTATATAATATATTCTCTAATAACCTAAAAGGATAAAATAAGAGCTATTTTTAGAAGTTATAAATACTTTACTAAACGAATAAGAGTAGTATTTAGAAATATAGACGTTACCTAATAAGCTAAAGAATAGTTAGAAAAGCTTATATAAAACTAGAGTATTCCTAAGTATATATTATAATTTAAATAACTATCCTAAAATATAAAATAGAACGAGTTAGCCTTAATATTATAATTTAAACAAGAACTAAACTTAAAAATACAATATAAAATAATCTATATAGAAAAACTAAGGACACTAGAAGCTCTAAAGTAATAGGTAATCTAAATTAATAATAATCTTTAAGAATAGAAAAAGAATAAGTATAGTACCTAAACTAGAAACTAAGATACTAGAGACTTTATAATCCTTAATACTAATAAAGACAAGAAAAAGAAGAAAAATAAAGACTTTACGTACTTTAACTATAGTAAGAAAAGTTACTACGTAAAAGACTACTATTTATAAAAGAAAAAGGATATAGTATATTATAAATATAAGAAACTAGGATACTTTATAAAAGACTATAAAAGTAAAGACTCTAAGAAAGAAAACTAGTTAAAAATAACTATAAAGAAGAAAGAAGTACTATAAGTATAAGTTAAACCTTAAAAAAAAGTAGCTAGAAGTAAAGAAATATAATATATAATACTTTATTAGACCTTTTATTATAAAGATAACTACTATATATATCTTTTTAGTAAATAAAGAGTAGGATATTTCTTATAATAAAGAAATAGAGTAGTAGTAATAAAAGAAAGAATAAAAGCTTAGCTAGAAGAGATAGCTTAAGTAATAGACCTACTAATAGAAGACTTAGAGAGGGAAGAACCCTAGATTCTATTAATCTAAGCTAAAGGATTAGTACTAGATAAAGAGACTACTATAGCTTCCTCTAAAAGACTATAAGAAAGTAAGAAATAAGTTAGTATAAAAAGTATAGAGTACGCCTAGCTAATAATATATAGCTATAATAGCTATATAATATTAGATATAAAGGAATAAAATAAAAAATAGAGGTTTATTTAAATATACTTAATAGTTATAAGTATAGAGGAAGCGTATAAAGACTAAAAAGAATATAATCCTAAAGAAATAAAGTTTATACTATTTTAAGAATAGATAAAGTAATATATAGTTATAGTAAGAAGAATACTTATAAAGAAAGAGTAGTAATACTTTATAAAAAAAATACAATAGATTAATAAAGCTTATATACTAAGAGTACTAGTATTATACTATATCCTAATAATAAATATACTTAGAAGAGATAAGTACTAAGAAGAAGATAACAAAATAATAGACCTAAGGTACTTAGTATACTTTAAAGTATTATAGTTAGTATACTTAGATAAAAACTATATTATATATAAGAACTCTAAAGTAAATAATAGTATATAGCTTATAAGAAGAAAAGGCTATAACTATATAAGAGTAATTCTAGTAGAAGATATCTAAGGATAAAAAATAATCCTAGAAGATAGATACGTAGTAGTAAGACCTAGCCTAAAACTATCTAAAAAATATATCTAAGGAAGACTATAGTATAAATATATATATAATAAATATCTAAAGTATAAAGAATATAAGCTTAAAGTAGGCCTATAGCTCTAGAAAGATAGATAATTTATAAAAATACTAAAATAAAAAAAGTTAGAAGGTATAAGAGGCCTATATATTATAAAAATAAGTATATACTAAAGAAGAAAAGTATAATTAATAATTAATAGTAAAGTAATAAGAAACTTTATATCTAAGAAGTTTATAGAAATATAAGGAATACGTTATATAATAAAGAAGTACTCTTAATAACTAAGTATAATTAAAAGAGAACTATTCTAAGAACTTATTAGGTTTAAGATAGTTCTCTCTATACTTAAACTAAAAGGAATAATAATTAAAAATATAATTATAGATATAATAATAATTAATAATAAATAAGATATAATACTAGGTATACTATAGCTATAGATAATAAACCTATATATTAATTAGAGAATAAGAGAAATTAGCTATAATAAAGATATGTTAAAAGCTGATATAAGTACTTATAAAAGAGAATTCCTTAAAGAATATAAGAAATAGGAGAAACAACTTATAGAGCTAGAAGATTACCTTCTAGAATATTAACTATAAGACTTAGTAATAGAACTAGAAAAAAGTAAAGACTTAAGATAGAGCCTAGTCTACTAAAAAATAGAAGAAGAATCTAAAATTAAATAAACGTTTATCTAAAACGTAATAAAAAAAGATAGATAAAAGAATCTAAATCTTTAGTAGTATATAAACTTATATTTATAGATAAAAAAAGAATAAGTAATAAAAGACTCTACGTAGATTTTAGAAAAACTAACGTAATTATAAATAAAAATAGGTACTTACTTCTATAAATTAACGTAATATAAAATAAGCTATAAAAAGTAAAAATCTTTATAAAACTAGATATTTAGAACGCCTACTACTAGATTAGAATTAAAAAAGGTAATAAATAGAAAATAGTATTTAGGATATAGTATAGATTATATAAGTACTTAGTTATACCCTTTAGCTTAATAAATACGCTCGAAGTATTCTAAGAAAGAATTAATATAGTACTAAGAGAGTACTTAGATATATTTACATTTATATACTTAGATAATATCCTTATATTTTTAGAAATAGAAGAAGAACACGTATAATATATATATAAGGTACTAGAAGAATTAGTAAAAGCTAAAATATTCTTTAAAATAAGAAAATACAAATTCTATATAAAGGAAATAGACTTCCTTAGATTTATTATAGAACTAGGAAAAATTAAAATTAACTTTAAAAAGATTAAGTTAATTAATAAATAGCTAAAACTAAAAAACCTAAAAGAGGTATAATAATTTTATAGGCTAGCTAACTTCTATAAAAAGTTAATAGTAAGATATTCTAAAGATATAGAACTAATTATAAAACTTATAAAGAAAGATATACTATTTAAATAGACTAAGAAATACAATAAAGTATTTAATAAAATTAAGAAGAAGTTTATAGAAAACTTAGTTATTAGAATATATAACCTAGACTTACTAGTAATAGTAAAGATAGACGTATCTAACTTAGTCTATAGAATAGTACTAATATAGGAAAACTTAGAGACTAAAAAAAAATACTTAGTTAAATACTTTTCTAAGAAAATAAAGCTAGTAAAGCTTAACTACCTAATTTATAACAAAGAAATACTAGTAATATATAAAGTATTTAAGTAATAGAGAGTATACTTATAAAGAGTAAAGTACTAAATAAAAGTCTATATAGACTATAAGAATCTTATAGGATTTATAATAAATAAGGAACTATTATAATAATATACGAGATAGTAGGAATTCTTATTAATATTTAATATAGAAATTATATATATAAAAGAAAAAGATAACTAATTTATAGACGCTCTTAGTAGAAGACTAGATTTACAAGAAGAAGTAAACGTAACTAGTATAGTTCTAGTTAAAAATAAAGAAGGATATCTAATCTTAAATATACTAAAAATAGCTATAATACTTAAAAGAATAAGTAGTAAGCTAAATAAATAGATTTAGAAAATAACGTAAGAAGTACCTAAAGAAATAGAAAAACTTAAAATCTAAGAAGGAATTATATAAGCCTATAGAAGAACGTATATCTTAAGAAAGATCTAAAGAGAATTTATACAATAATTCTATAAATTACTAGTATATAGTTATTAAAGAATTAATAAAACTCTTAATAGGTTACTATAAGACTACTATATTCTAAAAGTAAAATAACTAGTAATAGAAGTACTACAAGACTATATAGAATACTAGAAAAATAAGTATAGTAGATATATACTATATAGAATACTATAACTAATAGAAGTACTAGAATAACTATAAAGAGTTATTATAATAGACTTTATTACAAAATTACTAAAGTTAAAAGACTTAATATTAGGAGTTAAATATAATAAAATCCTAATAATAGTAGATAAACTTATAAAATATTTATATTTTAGACTATATAAAGAGAAAAGTAGGATAGAGGTTACTATATACTAAGTTCTAGGAACTATAATTAGCTAATATAGACTACTAGATAAAATTATTATAAATAGAGATATAAGATTTATATTAAAATTATAGGGAATAATAATAGTATAATTAGGAATTAGATACGTAATATCTATAGTATACTATCTATAGATAGATAAATAATTAGAACAAATAAATTAAATAGTAGAATAGTACTTAAGATACTACTTTAACTATAACTAGAATAACTAGGTATAGTTACTACTTATAGTATAGCTAGTATATAATAGTGTAAAGAACGTAGTAATAAGAGTATTACTCTTCTTTATAAACTATAGATTTAAACCTAATATATACTAGATACTAAAAAATTAGATATCTTAGTCTCTAAGAGAAGAAAACTTTACTAATAGACTTAAGGATATATATAATTAACTAAGATAGGATATAGAATTCCTATATAATTAAATAGTAAAATACTATAATAAGAAATATAAATAGAGACTCTAATTTAGAAAAAGAGAAAAAGTATAGTTAATATAAAAGAATATTAAAAGTAAACAACTTAGTTTAAAACTAGATTATGTTAAGATAAGACTATATAAAATTAAGAAAGAAGTTATACTAGTTATATTTAAACTTAAGCTACTAAACAAGATAAAGAGATACCTAATATTCTACGTAGCCTTACTAGAACAAGTACTATAAGAAGTAGAACTACTAGTATACGAAGTAGATATATATAGAGAATAAGAAGAATAAGAAGTTAAAGAAATTTTAGTATACTAGTTCTATAATAAAAGAAATTACTACTTAATAAAATAGATAAGTATAGATAAAAAAAGATAACTATAGGAAAAAATATAGGAACTAGGAGATAATTTTAATTACTCTAAGAAACTAGAAGAGTTCTAAAATTAAAACCTTCTAGAATACTTAGTAGTAAACTAAGAGAACTAATATTACTAATAATAGATAAAGAGATAATAAGAATATCTAATATATAATCTACTATAATAAACGCTTTATCTAAGTCTAGCTTAGCTTTTAGAGCTACTAACTATTTAGCTAATTTCTTATTATTTAAGGCTTTTATCTTATAAAGATAAGAGAGATAAACTTAATTCTTTACTAGCTTACTCTACGTAAGCTCTTAGATATACTTATACTTAGCTTTAGCTTCTATAATTTAAGATAGTAATTTCTCTTAAGTCTAGTTAATAGCTTTCCTTATTATTATTAAGCCTAGACGTAAGAATAAGTATAATAAACGTACACTTAGAAAGAGAAATACTAGATATATTATAAAAACTATATATATTTATACAAATATATACTTTATAAGCCCTACTATTATTTATAGAAATAATATAAAGAAGAGACTTAGAGTTTAATTTAAAAGAAGCGTAATAAGAGTAAAGAAATATTTTAATACTATTACGTAATACGTAATTAGTAAAAAGATAGTAATAGCGTATAAATAAAATAAGTATAAGAGAAGATAAAGAACTCTATATTAATAAAGAAACTAGATTAATAACTTTAGCTCTAGGGTAGATAAATAAGGACCTACTTAGAAGAGGAGATAGTATTATAGGTATAATAGAAGGAATTAAGATAGAACTAATTAATCCTAACTTAGGTACTAATAAAGTATAAGATAAGTAGAGTAATAACCTAGATTAAGAAACTATATATAACTAGGATACCTAGGGTAATCTATAATCTATTAACTTTTAGCACTAATAGATTATAGATTAGAGTAATCTATAATCTATTAACTCTTAGTACTAATAGATTATAGATTAGAGTAATCTATAATTTATTAGTCTTAGTAACTATAGATTATAGATTATATTAAGTATATAGATAGTAGAATATATATTATTAAGATAGTATTAGTAATTTAATCCTTTAACTATAGAACGCTAATATAAGATAGTTATAAAATATCTTCTATTATTTATAGTTATTATAGATCCTAATATAAGCTTTTACTATTACTTTATAATCTACTAACTCTATAGATAAGTACTTATAGTTAATAATAAGTAGCTAGTAATATAAGTCCTTTAGGCTATATAGTACTTAATTAAGCTTAATATACTTACTAGCTACTTTAAACTTATTTAAGAGCTTATAAATAACTACTAGTTAATAATCTCTATATATATAGAAGAAAGCTCTAATAATATTATACTAAGCTACTTCTAAGTTAAACTTAGCTATAATTACTATTATAGTTTAAAATAAGTATACTACTAATATAGTAGTATAAGTTAATTATATTAAATTAATTATTTAGAAGTCTCTATATACTATAATCTAAGCTTTATACTTAAAAAAGTAGCTATCTTAGTTAAGTTTATATATAAAAACCTACTTTAGAAGTAGTAGCTAATTACTTAATTATAAGCGCTCTATCTCCTTCTAGGTACTAGCTACTAGTAGTATATTAATCTCTTTCTAAGCTACTTATATAAGTATATATATAAGTACTTCTAATTTTATAGTTATAGTAGTAGCTTATCTTAATATAGATAAACTTATAGCTATAGCTATAGCTTAAGCTAAGTAGCTACTATAATTATAGCGTTTACTATAGTAAGCTCTATATTTAGGTTATAGTTTATTAGTACTTATAAGAGTAGCTTATCTAGTATACTACTCTATTTACTCTACTCTAGTTTATATAATAATAAGTAAGCGCTTAAGCTTTTAGCGCTATTATCTAGCTTATTATTTTAGAGTCTTTAGCTTAATTACGTTAGTACTAGCTATTACTA
>JALNQF010000965.1:0-10136 GCA_028456385.1 Ophiosphaerella korrae | reverse complement strand
AAAAAAACGTTAGTAGGACTATATAATAGCTAAATATTATTCTACTAAGTATTAATACTAATAGGTTATAGCTAATAAATATAAGTTTTTAGTAAAAGTTTACTTTTATATCTTTTACTTAATATCTACTCTTTAAATAATTAGAATTAAGTATAACTCTACTATATTAATTTAACTATATGTATCTAACTTATACTAAAAAATAATAGAAAAAGATACTAAAAATAAAAAATTATTAAGCTTTAAAGTTAGCTTAAAAAAAAGTCCTCGAAATAGTTTAAATCCTAGCTCGCATCCGCTTAGTAATCAAAAATCGTAGTAGACTAAAATATAGACCCTGATATTTTCTTTAGGATTTATGTTCGCTTATATTTGTAGCTATTTTATTCGTAGAGTTATTACTAGTTAAAAACTATAACTTTTTTTTAGGCTTTTTTTTCGTGTCACCCCACTATAGATAAGTTCTTAGGCTCTAGCGTTTAGGTTATTCATAGATATAAAAGTAATTACTTAGAGTTTTATAATTTTAAACTAATCTATAAAGTTATTAACTTCTACTTATATAACTTCTATCTTTAGAAGTATCTAGACTCTTCTTTATCTTTAAGTCTAGTTATAAGAGCTAAGTATAAGCTTTATCCTTAGAAGCCTAAATATTCCTTTAAGTATTATATATAGCTATTTCTTATAGCCTAAATTTTTTAGTATACTTATAGTTTCTTTAAAAGCTACGTTAAAATATTTTACTTATAGGTCTCTTTATCCTAGCTAATTAAAGTACCTCTAAATAGTTTTAATATTAAAGTCTTCTATACTTTTATTACTTAGGTTGTATTTTTTAAAGACTTTTTAAAGGTAGTAATTATTAAGTCTTTTTAGTAGATAGTATCTTTTCATAGCTTTTATAATTATTCTTATTCTTTATTACTTTATAAATTAAAGGCTATAGTTATTAAAGTAGTTTTAAAGAGTATAGTTACTTATAAGTAAGTATTACTATAGCTTTATTAAGAGTACTTCTTCTATCTCTTTTTATTATACCTTATTAGACTCTTAGAACTTATTTCTTATTACTTCTTTAACTTTTACCTAATCTTTAGCTTTTTCTAACTTTATAAACTTAGTTATACTTTGTTTAATAATATCTTTTCCTATTCTATTACTAAACGTAATAATATTATAGATCTAGTCTCTAATAGGCTATCTAGAGGAGATTACTTATTCTTTAATACTATCTAGAAACTCTATTATATTAGTACTAGTAAACTTAAACTTCTTATCTATAAATAGGTTTTATTTACTAATATATACTCTTCTATTCTATTCTACTATTATTTTAATAGCTACTATAAGCTAGCTAAATATTTATAAAGATATTTTAATTATTAGTTAGAGTACGCTTACGCTAGTAAAGCTTTTATCTATTATTAGTATATAGGTTATTTTAAGTATATCTTGTAGTCTTTTAGGTATTAAGTTTAGGAGTCTTAAGTTATACAAAGAAGTTCTTAGCTAGTAGAAAGATAGTTTTAGTATAGTCTCTTTATTAGATAATAGGTTAGATTCTATAGCTAAAATTATTTTCTTTAATATTTTTTATTTTACTATCCTTTTATATATTTTTTTTTATCTAAAATTATAGTATACTATTTACTACTACTAGCTACTTCTTTTACTATACTACTTGTTATTCTTTTTATTTTTAGTATTCTCTTAATAGTTATTTTTTGTTTTAATATTCTATTAGTTATCTATACTTTTACTAGCTATTTACTAGGTGCCTAAGAGCTTATTAAGAGCTTTTCTAATATTTCCTATTAATTAGCTTCTTTGTTTTTAGCTAGTTATACTACTAACTTCTTAGGTCTTAGGTACTATATTTTTATAGCATATTCCTATTTTTATATTTATACTTTTACCTATACCTATTTTTATACTTATACTTATTCTTAATCCTATTTCTATACCTACCTATTCTTATACGTCCCTATTTATTCCTATTCTTATTTCTATACCTATTCTTATTCCTATACCTATTCTTACCTATTTCTACTTATTCCTATTCCTTTTATAATAGTACGTAAGTTATTACTCTTAAATCTAAAAGTTATAAGTTTAAGTTATATATTTATTACTATATATTATTGTATTATATATCTATTATAGATCTAGGGCCTAAGAGCTTATTAGTTTTAGGAGAACTTAAACTTTATTAGTTTAATTAATTTTAAATATTATTTACTCTTTTATAAATTATATCCTATAACCTAAGAGCTTATTATTTACTCTACTACTTCTTCTCCTCTTTTCTTTTCTTAGTAGCTCCTTCTTATAAGCCCTTAGTACTTACATTTCTTTAGTAACTACTTACTCTCTTTTTACTATTCCTTTCTTTATAATACTTTACTATACTCTTAGAGCTACTTAGGATTATATATACTCTTTAGATATATAAATACCTTTATAAGCTTATAAATCTTTTTAGGATTTATCTTACTTTATTAATATTATAGACGTAATAAGAGAAATCGAGATAGAACTAATTAGTCCTAACTTAAATAATAATAAATCGTAAGATAAGTAGAGTAATAACCTAGAGTAGAAAATAAACTATAATAGAAATACGTAATATAATCTATAATCTATAGACTATATAGACGATATTATATTATAGATTAATAGATTAGTAATCTATAATCTATTATTACGTAGACTAAATATAAGTAATAGATTAATAGATTAGTAAAAGTATATAGTTAGTAGCGATATATATTATTAGGATAGTATTAGTAATTAAATCTCTAACTAAGAGTAATAATATTTAATATTATAAGAATCTACTATTATTTATAGCTTATTAGTTAATTATAATATAAACTTTTACTATTAACTTCTAATCTACTAATACTCTATAGTAGTTACTTGTAGTTAATAATAGGTAACTCTATTACACCTTACTAATTTAGTTATTAGGAGAAGTAAAGTATAAGCAGCGTATAGTCTAAGCTAATATAATAGTAGAAAGTTTAACTAAAAAAAGAGGTAAAGCACCTCTAAGTAGTTACAAGTTAGATAGAACTAACTAGGTAGTAGTTAAAATATACTTAAACAACCTAATTACTAAAAAAGAGGATATACAACTAATAATTAATACCTTAGAGATGTAGAATAAAGAAATACAAGATTATGTTAACTAAAACAAAGCTTAGATTAAGGCTATTATAGTAAGCTAAAACTAGATAGAATAAATTACTAAAAAACTAGAGATAAGTACAATAAAGAAACTACCTAAGATACCTATAGTAGAGAAATTTAATAGAATATAAAAAAATCTAAAGCTCTTCTTAGCCTTTATATAACTCTAGATAGACGTATAAGTAACTTACTTTAATATAAAAGAAAAGAAAGTAGTATATATAAGATTATACTTTAAAGAAAATAGAATAAGATAGTTTAAACCCTATTAGATAGACTATATACTATAAGCCCTAGAAATAAAGAAAGATAAGATAATAGCTATCTTTAAAAGTTATAAATACTTTATATAATAAATAAAAGTAGTATTTAGTAATTCTAATATTATATAATAAATAGAAGAAAAGCTTAAAAGACTTAAATAATATAAAAGTGTCCTAGAGTAAATATTATAGTTTAAATAATTATCTTAGAATATAAAATAGAATAAGCTATCCCTAATAGTAAAGTTTAAATAAAGACTAAGTAAGGTAATCGAATATAAACTAATTTAGATAGAAAAACTAAGGACATTAGAAGCTCTAAAGAGAGAGGCAATATAAGTATATAATAACTTCTAAGAGTAGGAGATAAATAAGTATTAGGAGTAATCTAATAATTACAAAAGGGGGGATCCTATAATCCTTAATACTAATAAGGATAGAAAAAAAAAAGAATAAAGACTTTATATACTTTAATTATAGTAAGAAAAGCTACTACGCGAAAGACTATTAGTTAAAATAGAAAAAGGATATAGTATACTATAAATATAGGAAGTTAGGATACTTTATAAAGGACTATAAAAGTAAAGACCCTAAAAAAAATAAAGAAGCCTAGTAAAAAATAACTAAGAAAAAGAAGGAAGTACCTAAAGTATAGGCTAAACCCTAAGAAAAAGTAGTAGTAACTAGAGAAATATAGTATATAATACTCTATTAGACCTTTTATTATAATAATAACTACTATATATATTTATCTAGTAAGTAAAGAGTAAGATAGTTCTTATAGAAGAATAAAGTAGTAGTAATAAAAGAAAAGAGAACTTAAGTATAGCTTAAAGAAATAATACGTATAATAGGCCTACTAATAGAAGATTTAGAGGGAGAGAAGCCCTAGACTCTATTAATCTACGCTAAAAGACTAGTAAAAGATAAAGAGACTACTATAGTTACTTCTAAAGAACTATAAAGAGATAAGAGATAAGTTAATATAAGAGGTATAGAGTATACCTAATTAAATATATATAGTTATAATAGCTATATAATAATAGATATAGAAGAATAAAATAAAGAATAGTAGTTTATTTAAAAATACTTACTAGTTATAAGTATAGAGGAAGCGTATAAAGACTAGAAAGAACGCTATCCTAAAGTAAAAAAGTTTATAATATTTAAAAAATAGATAGAGTAATATACTATTATAGTAGGAAGAATACTTATATAAAGTAAGTAGTAGTACCTTATAAAAAAGACGTAATAGATTAATAAAGCCTATATACTAGGAATACTAATATTATACTACGTCTTAGTAATAACAAGGCCTAGTATAGATAAGTACTAAGTAAAAGACAATAAGTAAATAGACTTAGAATATCTAGTACATTTTAAAATATTATAGATATTATATATAAATACAAATTACTATACTTATAGAGAACTAAAAGTACGTAAATATATATAACTAGTATAAAGAAAAGAATACAATTATATAAAAGTAATTTTAAGAAAAGATATTTAAAGTTAAAAAATAATTAAAATACCTAACAAAGTATATATAGCAATTAGACTAGGTCTAAAACTATCTAAAGAATATATTTAGAGAAAACTATAGTATAAATATACCTATAATAAATATCTAAAACTCTAGAACTATAAATACAAGGTAGAGTAATAGCCTTAGAGAAATAGATAATTCGAAGAATAACCTAAATACAAAAGACTAGAAAGTATAATAGGCTTATATATTATATAATAAAGTATATACTAAAGAAAGAAAGTATAAGATATAATTAATAGTAGAGCTATAAAGAACTTTATATCTAAGAAGTTTATAGAAGAATAAGGAATATATTATATAATAAAAATATACCTTTAATAACTTAGTATAATTAAAAGTAAACTATTCTAAGAACCTATAAGGTTCGAAATAGTACTCTCTATACTAAAACTAGAAAGGTTAAAGATTAAAAATATAGTTATAGATATAATAACAATTAATAATAAGTAAGATGTAATATTAGGTATACTATAGTTATAGATAACTAACCTAAGGATTAATTAGAGAACAAAGAAAATTAGCTACCCTAAGAAAGATATATTAAAAGCTAACATAGTTAAATATAAAGGAGAATTCCTAGATAAATATAAGAAAAATAAAAAACAACTTACTAAACCTAACAATTACCTCCTAGAACATTAGCTATAGGATTTAGCAATAAACTTAGAAAAAGAAAAGAATATAAGCTAGAGCCTAGTCTATTTAAAAATAGGAGAAGAATTAAAGATTAAACAAGTATTTATTAAAAACGTAATAAAGAAAAGATAGATATAAAAATCTTAATCTTTAGTAGTATAGAGACTTATCTTTAGAGATAAAAAAGAAATAAGTAATAAGAGACCCTATATAGACTTTAGAAAGATAAACGCAATTATAGATGAAAACTAATACCCTTTACTACGTATATACAAGATACAAGATAGGCTATAAAAGGCTTAAATCTTTACAAAGTTAGATATCTAGAATACCTACTATTAGATTAGAATTAAAAAAAGTAATAAATAGAAAACAGCGTTTTAAACGTAATATAAACTATTTAAATATATTGTTATACTCTTTACACTAATAAATATACTAGTAGTATTTTAAGAAAGAATTAATATAGTCTTAAGAGAGTACCTAGACGTATTTATATTTATATACCTAGATAAAATCCTTATATTTTTAGAAATAGAGGAAGAAAACGTATATTATATATACAAAGTACTAGAAAAATTAGTAGAGAATAAATTGTTGTTTAAAATAAAGATATACGGGTTCGATCTAAAAGAAATAGACTTACTTAGAATTATTATTAAACTAAGAAAAATAAGGATTAACCCTAATAAAATTAAGGTAATCTAGAAATAGCTAATACTAAAGAACCTATAAGAAGTATAATAGTTTTAGGGACTAGATAACTTTTTTAGAAAGTTAATAGTAAGATAGTCTAAAATAATAGAACTACTAATAAAACTTATAAAGAAAGATATACTATTTAAATAGACTTAGGAATATAAAAAGGTATTTAAGTAGATAAATTAAAAGTTTATAGAAGACCTAGTTATTAGAATATATAACCTAGATTTACTAGTAATAGTAAAAATAGATATATTAAACTTAGTCTATAGAATAGTACTAATACAAGAAGACTAGGTTATAAAGTAAGAACACTTAGTTAAATACTTCTCTAAGAAGATAAAGCTAGTAGAGCTAAACTCCCTTATTTATAACAAAGAAATACTAGTAATCTATAAAGTATTTAAGTAGTAGAAAGTATACTTATAAGAAGTAAAATATTAAATAAAAGTCTATATAGACTATAAAAACCTTATAATATTTATAATAAATAAAGACTTATTACAACACTATATAATATAGTAAGAATACTTATTAATATTTAGTCTTAAGATTATATATACAAAGGGCAAAGATAATTAATTTATAGATACTCTAAGTAAAAGACTAGATTTATAAGAAGAAGTAAATACTACTAGTATAGTTTTAGTTAAGAATAAAGATAGGTATTAAGTCCTAAATACTTCTAGGATTGCTATAACACTTAAGAAAAAGAGTAGTAAGCTAAATAAATAGATTTAGAAAGAAATAAAAAAAGCTTCTAAAGAAATAGAAAAACTTAATATCTAAGAAAGACTTCTTAGAGCTTATAGAAGAATATATATTATAAGTAAAATATAAAAAGAGTTTATATAACAATTTTATAAACTATATAAAATATAAATACTAAGGTATTAATAAAATACTAGGTAAACTCTTATAGGATTACTATATCTTAAAAGTAAGATAACTAATAATAGAAGTACTATAAGACTATATAGAATATTATAAAAATAAGTATAGTAGATACGTACTATATAAGATACTATAGTAAGTTAAAGTACTAAAATAACTCTAAAAAGATATTATAATAGATTTTATTATAAAGCTACCTAAGTTAAAAGACTTAATATTAGGAGTTAAATATAATAGAATCCTAATAATAGTAGATATACTAATAAAGTACTTATACTTTAGAATATATAGAGAAAAAAGTAAGATAGAAGTTATAATATACTAAGTTCTTAGAACTATAGTTAGCTAATATAGTATTCTAAATAAAATTATTATAGAATAGGATATAAGATTTATATTAAAACTATAGAGAATAATAATAGTATTTTTAGGAATTAAATATATAAGGTCTATAGTATACTACCTATAAATAGATAGATACTTAGAATTTATAAACTAAATAGTAGAGTAGTACTTAAGATACTACCTTAACTACAACTAGAATAATTAGGTATAGCTACTACTTATAGTATAGTTAGTATATAATAGCGTAAAGAATATAGTAATAGAAGTAATATCTTTTTTTATAAACTATAGATTTAATCCTAATATATGCTAGATACTAAAATTTAAAGTATCTTAGTTGTTAAGAGGAGAAATCTTTACTAATAGACTTAAAGATATATATAATTAGCTATAAAAAGATATAGAATTCCTATAGAATTAAATAGTAAAATACTACAACAAGAAATACTAAGAGGGACCTAAATTTAAAGAGAAAGAAAAAGTATAGTTAGTATAAAGAAATATTAAGAGTAAATAATTAAGTTTAAAACTAGATTATATTAAGATAAGACTATACAAAGTAGAAAAAAGAGTTATACGAGTTATATTTAAATTAAGACGACTAGATAAAATAAGGATATACTTAATATTCTACGTAGTACTACTAGAAAAAGTACTATAAGAGGTAGAACTACTAGTATGTAAAGTAGACACGTATAGAGAATAAGAAGAATAAAAAGTTAAGAAAATCTTATAGTACTAATTCTATAATAGAAAGAATTACTACCTAGTAAAATAGATATATATAAATAAGAAAGGATAACTATAAAAAGATATATAGGAGCTAGAAGATAATCTTAATTACTTTAAGAAATTAGAGGAGTTCTAAAATTAAAATCCTCTAGACTACTTAGTAGTAAATAGAGAAGACCTACGCTACTAGTAATAGGTAGAGAGTTACTAGACACGCCTAATATAGTAGGAGCTAG
The DNA here is from genome assembly GCA_028456385.1 of Ophiosphaerella korrae. NCBI lineage: Eukaryota > Fungi > Ascomycota > Dothideomycetes > Pleosporales > Phaeosphaeriaceae > Ophiosphaerella > Ophiosphaerella korrae. The sequence goes on along the minus strand of JALNQF010000965.1, from coordinate 1,581 downwards.
AGTAGCCCTTACTATATCCTTAAAGTCTAGCTTAGATTCTAGAAGAGTAGACTATTTAATAGACTTCTTATTATTTAAGGCCTTTATATTGTAAGTTAGAGCTTTACTCTATATAATTTAAGTAAGCCTATAGTAGTAAGTAAGCTATATAAGCTATTTAAGCTACTCTACTATATATAAGTAGCTTAGCTTAGATAGCTCTTTAATTAATAATTATCTTTTACTTATTTCTAAGCTTATATCTTGTAATAGTTATAAGCCTAGCGCTAAAAATTACTTAATAGTTCTATCCTATATACTATAGCAAGAGATTACAAGCTTAGTATACTCCTATCCTATCCTATATTATCTTATCTATTACTTAAATACTTATAATATCTTATAGTAAGATTACTCTACTTAATAAAAGTACTACTTTACTTAATAAGTACTTATAATAGCTAGTATAGTTTATATAACTCTATTATAATACTCTTAAGCTAGGTATCTAGTAGCTAGTTAATCTAGAAGCTAATAACGTCCCTAATATCTACGCTAACAAACTAGTTTAACTTAAACTAAAGAGCCTAGTAATAGTAAAAGAGGTAGCTACCTATAAGCTTATAATAGAGAAATACTAGGCTATAAAAGATACCTAGGTATCGCGAATAGTACGCCTTAGAGCTCTAAGCGCTTAGGTAAACGCTATAGTTAATCTAAGCTATCTAGTAATAGCTAAGATAACTCTACTTATAAATAATAAAGCTACGTTATAAGAGCTTGTCTAAACGCTAAAGAGCTTACTAGCCCTATCTAATACTAGCGCTAGTAATCTTATCTAAGCTTAATACTAAGCCTATCTATAAAAGGCTCGCTAAGGATAATAATTACTAAAGCTCTAGTATAATAAGTAGCTACGCCTATATTAGCGTATAATCGCGTATAATATTATAGAGGTAATAGGCGAGCTCGTAGTATAAGATTTCCTAGAGGCGTTAACGCTAAAACTAGCTCTAGACTAGGCTTAGATAATAAGCTAATTAGTAATCTAGAGCTTAGTCCTTAGCTTAAAGGCACTTTCGCTAGAGCAAATTAGTTATATCTACTTAGCTCTATTATAGGAGTATAAGCTCTAAACTACTAATTAAAGAGCTAGCGTATTTATAACGTTTAGAGGATCTAAGCTAAGCTTAATCTTAAGTACTAACTTAAAATATAACTACCTATATAGCTAAGCTTACTACTAGAAGCTATAAGATTATAGATAAGTATAAGTAGCGCTTACTAGTAATCTATTTAAAATAGATAATAATAGGAAAGTAAAAATATAGGCTTATTTAGATAAGCTACGCTTTATAGTAGTTAAAACCTTAGTAACTTAAAAGTAGGCTAGTTCTTTATAGGAACTAGTTAAAGCTAGCTTAGAGTTAGTTAAATTAAAGGCCCTAGTCTACCTAGGCTAGCTAAACGTAGTACTTATTAACCTAGGTATACTTATTAACTTAGGTAAACTTATTAAGCTAGTACCTAGAGCCTACTTAACGCTAGATTTTAATACTTACCTACTCTCTAAGAGTACTATACTTAATAATAGAGCTACTC
>JALNQF010000964.1:0-10155 GCA_028456385.1 Ophiosphaerella korrae | reverse complement strand
TATTTTCTTATTTTAAAAAATAGTTTATTTTCTACTAATTTCTTTAGTACTTTGTATACGTATTGTACGTATTCTTCCTCTATTTCTAAGAATATAAGGATGTTGTCTAAGTATATAAATATAAATATGTCTAAGTACTCTCTTAGTACTATATTAATCCTTTCTTAGAATACTACTAGTACATTTATTAAGCTAAACAGCATAACTAAGTATTTATATAGTCTATACTATATTCTAAATACTATTTTCTATTTATTACTTTCTTTAATTCTAATCTAATAGTAGGCGTTTTAGATATCTAGCTTTATAAAGATCTTTACTTTTTATAGTCTATTTTGTATTCTATCTATTTGTAGTAGTAGGTATTAGTTCTTGTTTATAATTACGTTAGTTTTTCTAAAATCTACGTAAGGCCTTTTATTATTTATTCTCTTTTTATCTATAAATATAAGTCTATATACTACTAAGGATTTAGATTCTCTTATCTATCCTTTTTTTATTATAGTCTAAATAAACGCTTGTTTAATCTTAGATTCTTCTTCTATTTTTTAGTAGACTAGGCTCTATCCTAAGTTTTTTCCTTCTTCTAGTTCTATTACTAAGTCCTATAGTTAATATTCTAGAAGGTAGTCTTCTAGCTCTATAAGCTATTCTTCTTATTTCTTGTATTCTTCTAGGAATTCTCTTTTATAAGTACTTATGTTAGCTTTTAACGTATTAGTTTTACTATAACTAATTTTCCTTATTCTCTAATTAATATATAGGTTAGTTATCTATAACTATAGTATACCTAATATTATATCTTGCTTGTTATCAATTATTATTATATCTATAACTATATTTTTAATCGTTATTCTTTCTAATTTAAGTGTAGAGAGAACTATCTCGAACCTAATAGGTTCTTAGAATAGTTTTCCTTTAATTATACTTAGTTATCGAAGGTATTTCTTTATTATATACTTTATTCCTTGTATTTCTACGAACTTCTTTAATATAAAGTTCCTTATAGCTCTACTATTAATTATTAGTTATACTTTCTTTCTTTAGTATATACCTATTTTTATAATATATAGGCCTCTTATACCTTTTAACTATTCTTGTTTAGGCTCTTTTATAAACTATCTATCTTTTTAGGGCTATAGCCCTACTTTAAGCTTATATTCTTTGTATTTTAGATATTTATTATATATGCATTTATACTATAGTCCTCTTTAGACGCATTTCTTTAATAGTTTTAAGCTAGGTCTTACTACTACGTATCTATCTTCTAGGATTATCTCCTATCTTTAGATATCTTCTACTATAATTACTCTTGTATAGTTATAGCCTTTTCTTCTTATAGGCTATATACTATTATTTACTTTAGGGTTTCTATATATAACGCAATTTTTTTCTAGGTATAATATCTATAATACTTTAAAATATTCTAGATATCTTAGATCTATTATTTTATTATCCCCTTCCTAGTACTTATCTTTTTTAGGTATATCTATTATTAAGATATAGTACACTACTAGTACTCTTAGTGTATAGGCTTTATTAATCTATTATATTCTTCTTATAAGATACTACTACTCTTTTTCTATAAGTATTCTTCCTACTATAACTATATATTACTTTATCTATTCTTAAAATAGTATAAACTTTATTTCTTTAGGATTATATTCTTTTTAGTTTTTATACGCTTCCTCTATACTTATAACTAGTAAGTATTTCTAAATAAACTTCTATTTTTTATTTTATTCCTTTATATCTAATATTATATAGCTATTATAGCTATATATTATTAGCTAGGTGTACTCTATACCTCTTATACTAACTTATTTCTTACTTTTTTGTAGTCCTTTAGAGGAAGCCGTAGTAGTCTCTTTATCTAGTACTAGTCCTTTAGCCTAGATTAATAGTACTAAGGGCTCTTCCCCTTCTAAGTCTTCTATTAGTAAGTCTATTACTTAGGCTATTTCTTCTAGCTAAGCTTTTATTTTTTCTTTTATTACTACTACTCTATATCTTTATTATAAGAAGTATCTTACTCCTTACTTACTAGAAAAGTATATATAGTAGTCGTCTTTGTAATAAAAGGTCTAATAGAGTATTATATATTATATTTCTTTACTCCTAGCTACTTTCTCTTAAGGTTTAGCTTATACTTGTAGTACTTCCTTCTTCTTCTTAGTTGTTTTTAACTAAGTTTCTTTTTTTAGGTCTTTACTCTTATAGTCCTTTATAAAGTATCCTAGTTTCCTATATTTATAATATACTATATCCTATTTCTTCTTTAACTAGTAGTCTTTTACGTAGTAGCCCTTTTTACTATAGTTAAAGTACGTAAAGTCTTTACTCTTCTTCTTCTTCCTATCCTTATTAGCGTTAAGGATTATAGGGTCTCTAGTATCCTAATTTCTATTTTAGGTACTATACTTATTCTTCTTCTATTCCTAAAGATTATTGTTAATTTATATTACCTATTACTTTAAGGCTTCTAGTATCCTTAGTTTCTCTATATAGATTATTTTGTATTAAATCTTAGAGTTTAGTCTTTATTTAAATTGTAATATTAATGTAGACTTGTTCTATTCTATATTTTAGGATAGTTATTTAAATTATAATATATACTTAGGAATACTCTAGTTCTATATAAGCTTCTCTAGCTATTCTTTAGCTTATTATATAACGTCTATATCTCTAAATACTACTCTTATTTATTTAGTAAAGTATTTATAACTTCTAAAGATAGCTCTTATCTCGTCCTTTTAGGTTATTAGAGAGTATATCGTGTAGTCTATCTAGTATAGTTTATACTATCTTATTACGTCTTCTTTAAGGTATAGCCTAATATATATTACCTTCTTTTTTTCTATATTAAAGTGTAGTACTTATATATCTATCTAGAGTTAAGCTAAAGTAATAAAGAGTCTTAGTTTCTCTCTTATCCTATTAAACTTCTTAAGGATAGGTATCTTAGGTAGTTTCTTAGTCGCACTTATTACTAGACGTTGTATAATTAGTTCTATCTAATTCTAGCCTTTAATAATTACCTTAATCTATACTTTATTCTATTTCGCGTAGTCCTATAGTTCCTTATTCTACGTTTCTAAGGCGTTAATTACTATCTTTATATCTTTCTTGTCTAAGATTAAGTTGTTAATTTAGTCCTTAATTATTTCCTATACAGTACTATTAGACTTATAACTACTCCTAGGAGCTTTACTTATTTTAGTTAAACTTTCTACTATTATATTAGCTAGACTGTACGTTACTTACGCTTTGCTTCTTGTAATAACTAAATTAGCAAGGTATAATAGGCCTCCTATTATTAACTATAAGTACTTATCTAGGGGCTAGTAGATTAAGAGATAATAATAGAAGTTCGCGTTAGGATCTATAATAACTATAAATAATAGAAGATATTTTGCAACTATCTTGTATTAGCGTTCTATAGTTAAAGGATTAAATTACTAATACTATCTTAATAATACGTATTGCTACTAACTATATACTTATACTTCTTAGCTAGCTTCGTGCTTTATATTTGCTAAGATTACGAATTGTAAATTTATTACGTGCACAAATTTATACTTTGTGTTTACTAAGATTGCGAATTACAAATTTATTACGTGTCCCTATTATAGTTAGCTTCCTAGTTAAGTTCGTTGCCCTATAAGTTGTATATATTATTATTATTTGTAGTAGGGCTAATTAGTTTAAATTAGCTTTCCCTTATTACTACTATAACAAAATATAGTAATATTATAGAGCTAAAGCTTATAAGAAGTATAAGAAAAAAGCTAGTATAAGATAATATTATTTTTAAGATAATATTTAAGAATCTTAAAAGTTTTATAAGTTCTAAAGCTATTATAAATTAGTACTTAAAGCTTACTATTTACTTAGTCTATAGTTTCTAAGCTAATATAGAAGTCTATATATCTAGATTTAGTTAATTTAAACTACTATCTAGGTGTAAGATACGTAGTCTAGTTACTTTAGTAGGTAGTAGCTAGCTAGATAATTATAGGGTTTAGATACTTACTATTAGTACTTATATATTCTATAGTAGTAATTATAGTATACTTAACTTACTTACTCTTATATTTATATAAGTTATCTTTACCTATAAAGACTTTAATAGAGCTTAGTATTAAGTGTATAACTTTTATTTTATTTATAGTATAGATATTTTCTACTTAGATTTATAAGTCTTATAGTACTCCCCTAATAACTTTAAACTAATATATAGTCTTTAGGTATATATTTTTCTTATAATAATTCTAGTCTAGTACTTTAACTATCTTTACCTAAAGTATTAGGTAATACTTTCTAAATACTTATATCTAGTTTAGATATAGTAGCTTATATAGTCTAGTAGATTAAAGGTACTATAATATAAAGTAGTATACTAAGAATAGTATAAAGTTAAATATCTATAAGATAAATTTAATAAGTACTTCTTTTTCTTATAAGGTTAGATACTACTAGTCTTAAGCTTTCTATTCTAAAGATAGCTAGCTTTAGTAATAATAATAGGCTATAGAGTAAAAAACTCTTCTATAGTTTATAAAAGTATAAAAAAAAAGAAATACTTAAAGAAACTTTCTCTACTAAAGTATAACTTACTTTATCTATATTTACTTAAGTACTATTATTAGTAGTAAGTTAATAATAGCTAAATAATAAAGTATTATAATAAAAGCTATATTTATAAAAAGAAGTAAAATAAAAGTTATAGTTATTTTTAGAAATAGATTTATATTAGGTTTAGCTTATAGTACTTAGTAGCTTATATAACTTTCTTTAGATTCTTATAAAATATAGCTAAGATAAATAGCGCTAATAAAACTATTAATAGGAATACTAATAATTATTACTACTACTACTAGGTACTAATACTCTATTCTCTTTCTATACCTTTATAAACCTTAGGTTTAGTATATATATTTAAAGATAAGTATTCTTTTCTCTTTCTCTATTTAAAATATATAGTACTATTTATAATATATAAATTCTTATCTAACTTAAAGAAAAATAGTTACTAATAAGTAATTATAATTACTACTTAGCTCTATCTATTTACTTAGTATATCCTTCTACTTTTTATAAGTATATACTCTTTTTTTTTAATTAGCTTTAGTTATACTATTTATTACTTTAACTTTTTTATAGCTAATATATCCTTTATACTTTATTATTATATAAACTTTATAATCTACTATACTATACTCTCTACTATAGTATATACTCTTATTATAGCTTATTACTTTAGATCCTAGCTTTATAATATATAACTATCTTATAAGTAATTATAAAATAAAAAGAATTAATATATATTAGTAAGTAACTATAAATTAGTAGTTACTATCCTTATAGTATTATATATAATATAAGACTATAGTAATATATCTTTATAAATATTAACTTATTAATATATTAGTATAATTTATATAATATTTAATATCTACTTATTAAGTTACTTTTTTTCTTAGATATAATATAAGAGATTTATCTATACTTTCTAATATAAGTTAAAAGAGATATATAAAGCCTTTTAACTCTAAACTATAAATCTCTTTTACTATAGTCTATTATTTATATAGCTTATTTTAAAACTTATTTATATCTTTAGTTAAAATATTAGGTATAGTATTAATTATCTCTAAAACTCTAATTTTAGATATACTTCTATAAGCTTATAAATTAAAGTAAATAATTTAGGTTTATAGTATATCTTAGATTATAGTCTCTAGCTTTTATAACTTTATTTAGTCTCTTTACTATATAGTCTAATACTTTTTAGCTAATTAAATATAATACTTTTAATATATATAGTAGTATATTATAAAGTTTTTAGAAATATATATAAGTTAAATCTATTATTAAAGATAAAGTAGATCTAGCTATAAAATAAAGTATAAGCTTTACTAGAGATAGTATAAGATATATAAAAAAGGCTAAAAGTATAATTATTAAGCTTAATTAGTTTTATATTGTAACTATCTATTTTATCTTAAGATTAGTATCTTAGGTCTTTATATATAATATTACTATAAGAGTATTACTTTTAAAATATTCTTAGTAGTTTATTATATTAAAATTATATAGTCTATAAATTATAAAAGTTATTTTACTATATATAATACTTATACTTATTAGGAAGTAGAGTAAACTAATATATTATAATACGTAATTTAGTAAAAAAGTATTTAAAAGAGAAATACTATAGATTAGCTATAAATATCTTTAATTATTAACTACTATAAAGATAGATTTAAGTAAAAAAGCTTATAAAGTAATTAAATATATTTAATTAAGATACTTAAAGTATAGAAATATATAAAATAGTAGCTACCTAAAGCCTTTATATATTATATAGTAAATAAAGGCTATATACTACTTTAAGTTATAAACTTAGAAAAATAATAAGTATAAGTAAGTACTAAAGAAGAATATATAAGTTAAAAAGTAAGCTAAGTAAGTTACTTTAATAAGGCGTAGAGAAAAATTTTATAAAAGGTTAGGTATTTTATATATAGAGCTTATAAGTACTACTATTACTAACTAAGTTATTAGCTATATCTTAGGTATTAATAGAAGTACTTAAATTAGATTTTCTTACTTACTATAACTACTATATAGCTATTAAGAGCTATTAATTATTATAGTATAATTAAGTATTAAATATAAACTAAAGTTATAAAGTTATTAGCTATTATAAAGTTAATAATAGAATTAGAAATAGAAGAGTAGTTAAGTAATAAAGTAAGGTACCTACGTAGTTAGGTATAAAGAATATAAAAAAACTAGTAATTTTTTATTTTAAAGTAAAATAGTTATTTTTAAGAAAGCTTTAATTAGTATTATAATAAGATCTATTATATACTTAGTATTACTAAATCTTAAATATAGTTTAAGTTTAAAGTACTAGTATAATAAGATTACTAGAGTTAACTTCCTAATAACCTATTAAGTTATTAGTAGATTAAGAAGTAATAACAAAAGCTTATATTGTAATTAGTAATAACTATAAATAATAGTTAATTTATATATATAATATTAAGTATTAACGTTTTAGGTTAGAGATTAGATTACTAATACTATCCTAATAATATATATTCTAGTTACTATATACTTATACTAATCTATTTATATAATATTATAGATTACTTTTAATCTATCTATATATAATTATAGATTACTACTACGTATCTTAGTTATAAGTAGTTTCTTAATTAAAGTTATTACTTTACTTGTCTTATACTTTATTAGTATCTAAGTTAGGATTAATTAGTTCTATCTTAATTTCTCTTATTACGCCTATAATACTATCTTTTTCTCTAGGTAGGTTTTAGTTTCTCTATTCTAGAGCTAAAGTTATTAATCTAGTTTCTTTATTAATATTAAGTTCTTTATCTTCTCTTATACCTACTAAGTCTACTCTTTATTATCTTTAGTTAGTAGATTATATATTATATTATAGTATTACTATATTCTCTTATTCTTATTATAAGTTTTTAAATCCTCTTATAAATTATATTTCTTTAAAATATAGTAAAGCTTATAAGGTATATATTTATACTAATACTTATTTATTTTATAATCTTTTTAGTATATCTCTAGTAAAGTATAGGTTAATAATACTTATTCTTGCGTCTATACTTATTTATAATAAGGAAAGCTATTAACTACGCTTAAGATAAACTATCTAAATAGATTATAGTAGCTAAAGTAGAACGTAATTCGATTCTAAGTATATAAGTAAAAAATTATACCTATTTAGTTTATTTTTATAAAATAAAAGCTTTAAATAATAAGAAGTCTATTATATAAGCTACTTTTATAGAGTTTAAGCTTAATTTTAAAGCTATAATAAAGGCTACTATAAGGGCTACTCTTAACTTTCTTATATTAAGTATTCCTATTACCTCTCTATCTAGTAGTAGTAGTATTAGTTTTCTTAGTTTACTATAAAGTAATCTAGAGAGTTTTAATATTAGAACTCTTCTAGTTTCTTAGAGTAATTAAGGTTATCCTCTAGTTCCTATATATCTTCTTATAGTTATCTTTTTTCGTTTATACTTATTTATTTTACTAAGTAGTAATTTCTACTATTATAGAACTAGTATACTAAAATTTCTTTAACTTTTTATTCTTCCTATTCTCTATATATATCTACTTTATATACTAGTAGTTCTATATCTTATAGTACTATTTTAAGTAGTACTATATAGAAAGTTAAGTATATCTTTATTTTACTTAGTAGTTTTAGTTTAAATATAACTAGTATAACTTTCTTTTTAACTTTATATAGTTTAATCTTTACGTAATTAAGTTTTAAACTTAATTATTTACTCTTAATATTCTTTTATACTAACTATACTTTTTCTCTTTTTTTAAATTAAAGTTTTTTTTAGTATTTCTTATTATAGTATTTTACTATTTAATTGTATAAGAATTCTATATCTTATTTTCGTTAATTATATATTTCTTTTAGTCTATTTATAAAATTCTCTCCTTTTAGAGTCTAGAATTCTATATTTCTTAGTATTCTATATATATTAGAGTTAAATCTATAGTTTATAAAGAAAAGTAATATTCTTATTACTATATTCTTTATACTATTATATACTAACTATACTATAAGTAGTAACTATACCTAGTTATTCTAGTTATAGTTAAAGTAGTATCTTAAGTACTACTCTACTATCTAGTTTATTCGTTCTAATTATTTATCTATTTATAAATAATATACTATTAATATTACGTATTATATTTCTAATTATACTATTATTATTCTCTATAGTTTTAATATAAACTATACGTTTCTATCTATAATAATCTTATCTAGAGTACTATATTAGCTAATTATAGTTATTAGAACCTAATATATAGTAACCTCTATTCTAATTTTTTCTTTATATAGTTTAAAGTATATATACTTTATAAGCTTATCTACTATTATTAAGATTCTATTATACTTAACTCCTAATATTAGGTCTTTTAACTTAAGTAGCTTTATAATAAAGTTTATTATTTTTACTTTTTAAAGTTATTTTAGTACTTTAATTAGTTATAGTATTCTATATAGTATATATCTATTATACTTATTTCTATAGTATTTTATATAATCTTATAGTACTTCTTTTACTAGTTATTTTACTCTTAGGATATAGTAGTCTCTTAAAAGTCTATCTAGTATTTTCTTAATTCTTTAGTATTTATATACTAGTAACTTATAAAATTATTATATAAATTCTCTTTAAATCTTCTTTAAAATATATATCCTTTTATAAGCTTTTATAAATCCTTTTTAGTTTTCTAGTTTATTTTTTTTTTTTAGATACTTTTTATATTATTTTCTAAATCTATTTATTTAGCTCGCTACTTATTCTTTTAAGTATAGTAGCTATTTTAAGTATATTTAGAACTAGGTATCTTTTTTTTTTCTTAACTAGAACTATACTTATAGTGTTTATTTCTTTTTATAGATCTAGTCTTCTACTTAGAGTATTTATAAATTAGTTATCTTATCTTTTTATATATATAATTTCTAAGTTAAATATTAATAAGAACTTTTACTATCTTATATAGTATTATAATAAGTCTTTATTTATTATAAATCTTATATAATTCTTATAGTCTATATAGACTTTTATTTAGTATTTTACTCTTTATAAGTATACTTTCTATTACTTAAATACTTTATAGATTACTAGTATTTCTTTATTATAAATTAGGTAGTTAAGTTCTACTAGCTTTATTTTCTTAGAGAAGTATTTAACTAAGTATTTTTATTTAGTTCTTAAGTCTTCTTATATTAGTACTATTCTATAAACTAAGTTAGATACGTTTATCTTTACTATTACTTATAATAGGCCTCCTATTATTAACTATAAGTACTTATCTAAAGAGTTAATAGATTATAAAGTAATAATAAAAGCTTATATAAGGATCTATAATAACTATAAAAAGTAGAAGATATTTTATAACTATCTTATACTAGCGTTCTATAGTTAAAAGATTAAATTACTAATACTATCCTAATAATACGTATCCTACTAACTATATACCTAAGTTTCTTAGCTAGCTTTATACTTTATATTTACTAAGATTATAAATTATAAATTTATTATATACTTAGCTTTATACTTTATATTTACT